>WYDI02011534.1:0-18444 GCA_009867235.2 Psittacus erithacus
AACACTGCCAGGGATGGGGCAGCCACAGCTTCTCTGGGCACCCTGTGCCAGGGCCTCAGCACCCTCACAGGAAAGAACTTCTTCCTAATGTCTCATCTGAATCTCCCTTCTGTCAGGTTAAAGCCATTCCCCCTTGTCCTGTCCTTACAGGCCCTTGTCAAAAGCCCCTCTCCAGGTTTCTTGTAGCCCCTTTAGGCACTGGAAGCTCCTCTAAGATCTCCCTGGAGCCTTCTCTTCTGCAGGCTGAGCAAGCCCAGCTCTCTCAGCCTGTCCCCAGAGCAGAGCTGCTCCAGCCCTCAAAGCCTCCTCTGGACTCGCTCCATCAGCTCCACATCCCTCTTGTATTGTTGCCCCAGAGCTGGGGACAGGACTGCAGTGGGGGTCTCACCAGAGCACAGTAGAGGGGGAGAATCCCCTCCCTTGAGCTGCTGGTCACACTGCTGGTGATGCGACCCAGGACACGGTTGGTTTCTGAGCTGCAGGCGTACACTGCTGGGTCATGGAGAGTTTCTCTTCCACTAATGGGGCCTGTATGCAGCATTTTTTTTTTCTGTTACTGAGTATGTTCTAAGGTGTTGAGACCTTGCAGGGTTACTTGCATAAGGCAAATATCGTATGCATTTATTCTGTGCTGTCAGTGGAAGCGAGACTGCCAGACCTCACCCATATGTCAGCTGGCTATGTATGCTGCTTTGGTTTTGGCTGCTAGGATCATGCATAATGCTCCCATTGGCAGCATAAGAAGGCTGCTTATAAAATGAAAAAGAATTTCTTATGTTCCTGAAGGAAGTATCAAGAAGTAACATCTCTGATAATCCAATAAATGGCTTTCCCCCTGCTGATACTGCTCATTTCTCACATGGGACAAGTATGAAGAAGAGTATTTTCCTTATTTTAGGCATTTGTCAATCATTGTGGATTTATAGAAAAGAGTTATGGAAGAGACTAGTGAAATGTAATGAGGAATGAAAGACATACCTCAGCCTGGCAGCATCATGCATGAGGCTAGTAACGGATCATATGGTTACTTCAGTTAACCTGTGCATGCCAGTGAAATGTACTTATTGTTTTCTCTATCATTTATTTCACAGTTTTGCCTGTCTCCTCAGCTGTAATTATCATTCCATCGGGGTTCTGTCTAAGAAAGCAGAACCATCTGGGGAAATCAGCATTGCTTCGCTCAGTCTCAGCTGGAATTAAAATTATCTGCCGCAAAGATGAAGGAGGAAGAAAAAATACAGAATACCTTGTCATGGGAATTGCTGACCAGCGTCTACAGTTCAGTATGAGAAATAAATTCTATTTAATTACATACTGTAATGTACACGAGCATTACAAAAAAAACCCAAACAAACAGAAGGAGAAAGTTTGCTCCTGTTTTTATATAGCAGATAGGCTGTCTTGGAATCGTGGTGCATATGTGCTTTCATGAAAGCCAATGAATTGTTCCCACTTATACAGATGACAGGATGAGACCAGCATGTCTTCAAAATCAGTGAAATATAGTAATTCTCATTCCTAAAATATGGCCTCATATTCCCAGGATTGCAGAAACAGAGGATGTGCAGTAAATTAGTCCAACAGCCTTTACCTCTAGGTCTCAACCCTGCTTAGATCACCAGTTAAAATGAATTTCTGTCTTCGTTTGAAGCGAGTCTCCTCTGAATATTTATTGACATTACAAAACTGCTTTGGTATCTGGCACAATTTGACATGATTAATTGTCACTGTTAGAAGAGAGCAGGGAAGCAGTTAGAGCACAGGGCTGTTGTAGTGTTTGGAAGTCTGCACAGTGATTGCTAAACTCATGTTGTTACTGCCAAGCCTACACTTCCTAAAATCCCAGGAAGCTATTGTTAACAAAGCATTTGTGTGTATGTGGTTGAGGGAGAAGGATCATCAACAAACATGCTAGCAAGACACTTAGTTGTTCAGAATCACAATCTATCCGACACGATTCAGCACCAATGTCTTAAGTGAGGCTCGTTGCTGATCATTTTGAATAGTCTCATAAAATTGTCAGTGCAAAGAACACATTGGCCAAATTATCAAATAACATGAGTTAAAGTCACATCAGGAAATAGTGTTGAATGAACAGTTCTCTGAGCGCTGGAGCAAACAAAGCCTGATGTTTTGTGAATTTGTATCCAGTGTTTTGACAGGACAGGATTTACTAAAGTGTGAGTTTTTCCTGCTAAGATGTTTCTGTCATTGCACTGCTGTGCAGATCCTGCAGTACCTGCTAATTACTTATTTTTGTCACCTGTCCCTTGGTGAGTAATACGCAGTGACTCTCCTCTATCCAGCCTCACTTATCAGTGTATAAATCAGCATATAAAATTCCCACTATTGCTGACTTTCCCTGGATAAGCTGGGATCAGAGCCTTTACTCACTCCTGCAGGTTTTTTTAACCTGAGTTGCCCGTGTGATTCTTGTTCTGGCTACAGTGAGTGTGCAGTGAGACAGACAAATAAAGGCACAGGTGGGAGAAAAGCCCAAGCTCTCAGTCATAAAGGTAGTGTATCATAGAATCACAGCGTGGTTTGGGCTGGGAGGACCTTAAAGCTCATCTGCAGAGCTGATAATTAGAGGGTAGCTCACATCTGTGAGTGATCAGAGACACGCATAGGTGTGGGCACACCTGTCTGCAATCAGGCTGCTGATTAGGAGCTCCTCTGACTTTCAGTGTTCCTCACATTTGAAAGTGCTGTCTCTTGGAACCACCTCCTTTCTATGTTATTTCTTCCAGGTCTGAGTTTGGATGTGATCTGTGACAGCAGAATATCCTAGCAGAAGTGCTGACCTCAGTCCATTTTCAGGATCAAAATGTGGTGAAAGCAGGCCAAAAGACAGCAACATCAGAATATGCAGTTTGGAGCAGAGCTTATTAATTGTAGACTGGTGTTTCCAACTGAGTTTCATATGGATTTCATGTGAGTGTATGAAGAATTCATGGTAAGATAGGAGAGATTTCCATTGATCCACATGACATGACTATTTGGCTCAAGCAAGCAGTCAGTTGGTACCTCTTAAAAAGCATATTCACTTGCCATAGTGGGCTTATTAGGAGATCTTGCTCATTAAAGCTTATTCAAGCAAAATGCTTGTCTCAAGGCCCCTGGAGGCACCAGTAACCCTTAATTGTCCTGATCAGCCTCACCTGGTGCCCATCCCATAAACCCCCTCTGCTCATTTCTGCAGGAGCTCTATTTAAGCTGTGCTGTGGACTGTGGTTTGAGTTATGTTGCAGGTGTGTCTGTTTCTGATTTGGTCTTTGGATTTGCCAGATTGTTGCTTTCCTTTTTCCTGAACTGCTTGTGGGATGTCTTGCTGTTGCTGTTTCTGCTGTGGTTGCTCTCAGCTCACCTTCTCTCTTGGAGATGCCCTGTTCCTGCAGGTGAGAAACTCCCTGTGACTTCTGTAATTGCTTGTATTTTCAATGTTGTTATTCTATTCTGAAGAAGTTTTATGAAATGCAGCAGAAATGAAGGAGTTGTAACAGCTAAGAAGATACAAGCCAGGTGTAAGAGTAGAATTACCTCCTCCAAAAAAGTTGTGACTTTTCAACAAAAATAGAAGTAAAGTAGTAGTGTATGTAGTTTAAAGAAGTAATGTGTGTAGTTTAAAGACTTAAGATGGCTGAAAGGGTTAGCAGTGGAAACTGCTGTGGAAAAAAAGCTTTTTTATGTGCTGGTGCTCACTTTAAAAAATTAATTTGGAGTTGGGTGGTTTCATCATGTTTGAAATGCAAACACTAATCTTAGTGGCTTCATCATTATTGTTTTCTGTTATTATTATTGAGTCTCTTAATTCTATATCAAGGTTGATGTAGTTCTCTTGGCTGTGTGCTCTCTGAATGATAAGTAGTGTTATCTACCTAGGTTTGTGGAAGATGAAGAGAAGCATGAGAATAAAGTTTTTACATGCTCTGGGAGATGGAGGAGCCTATCTGGCTCTGCACAGCCCTTGAAGCCTTGTGGGTGTCTTCGAGCAGCCATTCAGCTAAAACAGGCGCTGTTATGCATCAACATAACCCTGTGTGGAGAAAATGGGGCTGTAGGGTACAAGGTGTGTTCAGCTGAAGCAGTTGTGGTTTATTCACCTCTTGCTGTGTTTTCTAAATGCTGAGGGCAGGCTTGGTGCAGCTGTGAGCAGGGTGTAGAAGAGGAGTGAGATGGGATGGCTCTAAGCAGAGAGTTTTTCATGGCCAGATTGCTCATAGTGGGGGAGGAGAACAGGGGATGTTTAATTCCACTCACTGCAGCTTTTCCAAATGCAGGAGGGACTCTCCAGCCATTCTAGTCTCTCTACAAAGTTTTGGGGCCCAACAGTGGCTCTAGACACATGCTGTTTTCATAGGTTGCACTCTCCTGACAATTTATTAAGTGCCAGATTTACTTGCAGCAATGTAGATGTGATTGCCAAGGAACATATTTTGGCATCCCCCATTGAGGACTCTTGGTTTTAATGTCTGTCCTATTCAGTACCACCCTACCTTCGGATCACAAAAGCTCTTCAGTAACTGCACAGTTTAGAGCCACCTGAACCAACTGAGTAAGAAATCACACATGAGATGCTTATGCATTAAGTGTGCATGCTTAGAGCATCAAAGTCTGTTCAGGAACCTCAACAGCCAATGCTGGGTTTATTTTTTTCTTGTCTGGTGGGTTTTATGAGGGTTTTTTTGTTTTCTTATGAAACAAACACGGTTATCCCAAAGTCATCTGTGGTTTAGCAACAGAGTGATGCTAAGCCAGAATATGCTTGCTTTTTTCCTATTATTACAAGCAAAGTGCCTGGTGACAGCCCTCAGATGTGTTTTTATTTGGTTGCTTCAGAGAGATGTGGCAGAAAGCACAGTCTTGTGTGCAGCCATTGACCAGTTCTGTTGCTGGATTTAATAAATGCTGTTTGAATTTCTATTCCCTTGCTAGCTTATTTTGGGGAATTGCCCACCCCTGTGAAATCGGAAAGTTCAAGAGAAGGAACTATGAAAGGGAATATCTAATTTCTTTACTCTAGCTGTTCTTTCATTGCCTCAATTAATCTATGGTTGCAAGTCCCTCCACTTATGGAAAATTATTGGAGTGGCTGTGTGCACTATGCATAGCTGAAAGCTGAATTTTAATAAATGTGGGGTCTTTAGTACATAGACATAGGCTGGCCTTTGAAATCTATCAAGGCTTGTCCAGCCTGCTCTGAGTAATTTTAAGAAACCACTGCATAATTAATGAGAAATGGTATCAGATCTTTTGCCTGTGGGCTGTCAGCCTTATTCCTTGTAAATGTGAGGTTTGTTCTGAACTTGTCCCCCTCCTTTAGGCTGGCTTTTCTTGCACACTCATACGATTTATCTCTGCAAAATAGGTATTGATAAGTAGTTACCAGTTGTTCAGTAGTACACCTGAACTAGCAATATAATTAATTATATAATGCAGTGTAATTTGTAATAAGGCCTTGAGTACTATAGTACTCAGTAGTCACTGTGAGTGAGTTAGCTTCAGCTGAAGGTATCTCATGGGGAGCATGTGGACAGGCTCGACTGGATTGCAGATTAGATGAGGAAACAGAGTTGGTGTTCCCTCTGATCTGGAAAAGGAGTGAACCTTATTTACCCTGCTCTAAGTATTTGATTGCTTCCACTTAATAGATTAGTCATAATTCTTTATCCTTGCAACTTTAAATGCTCCACAGAAATGGTTAGTCACAGTGGGGAAGGAAGAGGTGGAAAGAGGTATTTACTTTTTGTATAGCTACTAAAGTTCTGGTTTTGGATATATAATAGGTAAATACAGCTTAGATTTATGAATTTATATAGCAATATTAATATATTTTTAAAATCATAGAATGGCACTGGAAGCTGCTCTAAGGTGTCCCTGGAGCCTTCTCTTCTCCAGGCTGAACCAGCCCAGCTCTCTCAGCCTGTCTCCAGAGCAGAAGTGCTCCAGCCCTTGGAGCATCTTTGTGGCCTCCTCTGGACTTGCTCCAACAGTTCTACATCCCTCTTGTGTTGTTGCCCCCAGAGCTGGATGCAGGACTGCAGGTGGAATAAATAAACATCTATAAATATAAAGAATCTGTTTGTCAGGATGAAACAAACAATTGTGTTTACTGACATTTTAGAAAATAAACCCCCAATAAAGGGTTATGTTGGCTCAGTTGCTCCCTAAAACCTCTATGTTTGGGACAGCTTGTCCTAACGGCACCAGGCTAATTTGACACCTGCTAAGTTCTCCCATATTTTTTTTCCACCCTGTTTGATGAGGGGTTCTGGTTGTTCATCTTGCTAAGTCATTTTTAAATTGATTATAGAAAGGAATGTATTGACTTTTCCATGGATAGTGCCACTGATTTCAATTAGACCAACTGAAAGTGAATATAGAGTTTGCATGACAGGGTTTTTTTAAAGTGGTGTTGTATAAATCTGTGCTTAAAAAGGCCCCATTTGTGAATGCTTGACAGCTGATGATGCTCATACAAGTAAATGGGAGGGAAGGAATGGCAAGCCAAGAAGCCTCTTTGTGAATCTATTCCCACTTAATGTTATGCCTCCCTCATTTCCAACTAGAAGCACTTAGTCCACTGATAGCTTTCTAACCCATAAGGTAATCTTAGCTTTGTAGGTATCTACCTGGAAAGCATCATTTTAACCTCCACTTCTGTTCTGGTGGCTGAGTGACCTTTTCAAGTTACAGAATAAAGCTATTAGTGACTGGTGGTTTGTGCCTTTACTTGATGTTTCATTCTCGTGTAATCCATGTTTCTCCCAGTGTCTGTAACTGGCAGAGGAAGGGGTAGACTCTGGACTCTGCTCCTGTATGGGTGGTCAGCTGGGTACAGAATCTGCCTTGCCTCTGTGCAGCCTTATCTCTGCAAGATGAAGGCACTGACTGCCCCAAATTAAGCCATTCTCTGCATTGGGAAATTGCCTGTTTACAACTTACCAGCTGTCTGCAAAGCCTCTATTAACCTGTAGAAAAAAGATATTTTGCAAGTAGGAGAGGGAGTTTCATACCACTGGACTTGACCAAGAACTGTGCTTACATATAAATTTAGTTTTCTTACCCCCTAGCTTCTCTGACTTCTCTCCTAAGCTTTGATCAGACTGCATTGCCTTTGTCACTGATTGTGAAACCCAACCCATATTATGCCTGAAAACAACACCAGCAAGGTGTGTTATGTTATCTGCACCACTAAATGAAACAAACCTTATTATTTTATGGTTTTAGTTAAATTTCAGTGGTTGAAATGTCAGCCTTCTAGCTTGTTAAGCTCTTCAAGGATTGCAAGCTTATAGGAAAAAGATGATGACTTTCTTCTTCATTAAAAATGAACTATTTCAGCTTTGGAAACTGCTCCTTAATTAAAAAGTAAATCACAGGTTCTCCATGATGAACTGATAATAATTGGAAATTGTCATTTTATTACCTTATATACCAATAAAATGGCATAGTATTTGCCAGTGGGAAGTCAAAAATAACCTTACAATTGTCTTGCTGATATGCCTATGCTTATAGATATTAAAGGGCCTTACTTGTGCATCTATTGTGGCTTAATGCTTTTATTATCTTGAATGTCATATAGAAATAAAATATTATTTCCCATCACATTTTAAATATTATTCTGTAATAAACCTTGGCTGTGCCATTAAATCTCCAGGAGCTATTAACTGCTTTTACAGTAGCAGAATTTACATTTGGGCATAATGTAGCTGTTGGCTCAAGTACAGGACATTGAGGGGTTGATCTTAATGCCATAATAAAAGATATTTCCATCTTTTCTCAGTGTTAGATACTGTCCAGCCTGCAGATGAGGTGATGGTGCAGTGTGTACAGGAGTGGTAGGACTGCTGGTCTTTCACCAGGTCTCAGTCCAAAGTCATTTTGAGGACTGTTCAAAATCATTTAGCCTCAGATGACCGAGCTTGTGGATCAGCCTTGTATGTAAGCAACAGGACTTCTACAAAGTGGCATCAGGAGAGGTTTAGATTGGATATTAGGAGAAATGTCTTACCCGAAAGGGGCAGTCAGGCATTGGAGACTTTGAATAGACATTAGGCAGTTCTTCCCTGTGAGGGTGCTGAGGCCCTGCCACAGGGTGCCCAGGGAAGCTGTGGCTGCCCCATCCTTGGCAGTGTTCAAGGCCAGGTTGGACGGGGCTTGGAGCAACCTGCTCTGATGGAAGGTGTTGCTGCCTGTGGCAGGGGCTTGTAACTGAGTGAACTTTAAGGTCCCTTCCAAGCCATTCTAGGATTGTAATCTCAGATGTGATGTTGTGCTTATACAAATTTATGTAGGTAAAATAAGCTGGAAACCAATATATTTTTGGTGTGAGTTCTGTCATGCGGGATAGTTGTGGTATATCAAAAGGGCTGCTGAAGCCACACAGCATTTTAATAAGTCTGTGTTCTGGTCCTAGGGGTATCTGAATTACAGTCTTGGTGACAGTGGCTTTAGGAAGAAGTGAGTGTCAGATGCAATTAGGCTATTTCCCATTTAGTAGAATTATTACCTTGCTTTTACTGCAGCTTAATAGTCAAGGAGCATTGGTGAGTGTTCAGTGTATGTGGGGGTGGAGTAAAGCTAGTAGAAGAGAACAAATGGGAATATGCTGACCCCATTCAGCCTTTCCCAAATCACTCTTTATGCCTAGGAGCTTGAACAAGGACAGCTCTGCAGGACCTCTCCTTTCTCCTGTCACTGACCATGCTGCTTCAGAGAGAGAAACTGGTCTTGTGTGGTCGCGCCCATCTGCATACAGGGCTAGGGGTTTCCCCAGGGACAGGACAGGTAGAGAAGCAGGGAGCTGGATGGTTTGATTCTGTGGCATGTGACATGGAGCACTCCCTGTCACTAATCCTGTGCCTGTAATGCAACTCATACATGTTATGTGACAATCCCAGAAACACCATCCAAAGCCAGCACCAGTGTTATTTTCCTGTTTGTCTGAACCTAGTGGTGTCTCTTCTCCAGTGTCCTAACCAGGCAATGGATTGTTCCCCTATGACTTTTGAAATTCAGTATCTCAGTTCTTGGTTCGGAAACTGAATAGCTGAAAATGTAAGGGATAATGAACTGTCCTGTCACCCTTTATTTAATTCCAGTAGATAGCCTGTATGATCTAAATGACATTAAGTTACATTTTTGTCATTGATGAAAGGAATCTCAGAATTCATGTCACATAATGTTTGGTATCTATCCAGATATCTATTGGGCGTTTTGTAGCTTAGGAATGGCTGAATTAAGCTCAGTTGGGCATGCTGCGTTTCCTGTTTCATAGCTATTTGTCAGCAAGTGGAACACAACTTAAACTGATTTCAGTATAAGCAAGATTTTGACTCTGTGTGTTAAAATGACACTTAGGTTGTGGTGGCAACAGCCTTGGTTGATACCACACGAGCAGCTCTGTCTTGCTCTGCTGGTTTATGTTATGTATTGTTATGTGACTGTTTAAGTTTCAAGGTTGAAATTTTCCAGGTGGCTCTCCAATTTACTTAAGTTTATTCACAATTTGAATATGAAAAGTATTTGCCAAATACTACTAAAAGGTGTTTTCTCCATTACAGACGCACGCATCAGCATTTGCTTTGCTCATCTGAAACCCTGATGTTCTAAGACTGTAGGCATTTTTAGTTTTTAATGCTTCTGTGCAGGTATATGCCTTTTGGGTCCTGGGGAATTACTCTTAAATAAGACTAAGACACTGAAAATGCTGTTTGAGTATGCCCTGCATAAATTCACCTGTAGCTTTGGGACAGCATTAAGAAGGAAGGTGGAATTTGCTGTCTTTTACTAAGGAACTGAGGAAACTTGAGCCTTTTTGTTACTGTGGTGTGTGCTCTGTCCCAGGAGATACAGATATATTCAGGAATATTAGGAATATGATCAAGTATGCAGGAAGAGGCAGGTGCTTGTAAGTCTGAAAGGTCCATAGCTTCATTAGTATGTTTGCTGGCTAAAGGTACGATGTGTAGAGTGAGTGTCAGGATGCTAGTATCTTCTGGCCATGGTTTTGTGATTAACCTAATATGAATTATGGATTCAAGGTGCTAATCCCCCAGGATTAGCACACCTGGCTTTACCAAGCCTTTAGGATAGTAGACTACCTCTTACTGTTCCAGGGAATGAAGCCAAGGAATTCCTGGGAAAGCTGTGGGGCCCTCCACTGTTGGTAATTGGTACCATATGAATGCTGCAACATAGCTACTTCTGCTGAGGGAGTTAGTGACCTCAAATTGGTTGTGGAAATAAGATGACATCCCTTCTGAAAGGTGAAGATCATGTGACTGCTGTTTGAGAATGTCGATTATTCTGTGGATTCTGTATAGGGTATTAAGCTCTTTACGAGGGATAAAGAAAAATAAAACTTGTATTAAGCCCCTCAAAAAAAAAATACTCTGATTCATATGTCTTGTTTTACATAGGTTGTTTGGAGAAGTAACATGTAATGTCATGTCTGTGTGCCTGCATTTCCTGAAGGGCCAGTTTAATCATTCTGATTCATAAGTTAATTTATTTGTTAATTCTCAAGGAAATCATTCTTTCCATAAGAACTTTGGGAGGCTTAATGTGGTTCTCCAGTCAAACCAGAAAGCTTTATGCCTTATTTTAAATGTAAAAATTGGTGTTCTCTACTGTTGTGTTATGTTTAATGTCTATATAATGTAAAAAGGCTGAAAAACTAGAGACAGATCCTTCACTTAAGTATTTGATGTGTTTCTTACCTCAGCATTGCAGTTGCTTTAACTGAGAAAGTCAGTATGGAGGTTATGTTGTGGTGCCATGTCAGTAAGGTAAAAAGCCCATGTAGTACATGCCAAAGATCATGGAATCCCAGACTCGTTTGGTTTGGAAGGGACCTTAAAGCACATCCAGTCCCAGCCTCCTGCCACCGGCAGGGACACCTTCTACTAGAGCAGATTGCTCCAAGCCCCGTCCAGCCTGGCCTTGAACACTTCCAGGGGTGGTGGTAAAGTGTATGCTTTGATCTCAACTTTTCAGTGTTCACAGCCTTTTAATGCTTAGAGTTTTGATTGCTGGTCAGTAGTGACATAATCGGTGATTTAGGATGAAGAATGAAGCCAATTCTGCATTAAAATAAGTGTTTTACATAGATGCTTTTCAAATAATTCCCTTAAATTACTGTGTTTGCCATTGCTTGCGAAGACACCCAGAATGACTGTAAGGTAATTTGTGCGTGCCCAACACTCTTTTCATACAGGAAACTTCCCTTCTGCAGAACAGAAGCAAATCTTATGACAATCGTAGTCACTTAAGAATGAAGACAGTTTCTCACTTATAGCATAAGTTTTGTGTTTTAAATGCAATGTAGCTTTCAATGTGGTTTATTTGTGGAGTTTCTTTACCAGCTAAAAATATAAGCTACTCCGTAAATACTTGTTCAGGCTTAGTTGCAAAGTGACAGAGCAATGTTTCATGTACAGTACCTTATTGATGGAACAATTTGATTGAAATGCATGGCAAACCTCTGACAGTGGAAGGAATTATTTCAATGTTGGCATAATTTCCAATGGGATTTCAGGCACTTAATGTCTTTTCAGCAATAGCTATCTAATATGGCATGTACATAAGTTAACTATGGAGAGATGCTCTCTTTCAGTTTTGGTATTGTCAATTTATCTCTGCCCTCTTGTAAGGTGTTCAGGAACATGTGAAATTCCTAGGTGGTTCTTTTTAAAGAAATTTACAAGTCTGGGAAACCCATGTGTGTTTCTATGTAATGAGTAAGAGTTTAGTCTCTGCCATGAGCTTTCTGCTTCATTTATCACTTTCACATTTTAGTCTCCTGACACAGTGGATCTGTATCTGATATTTAAAACCAAAACATCTAACAGGGAGGTATAAAAGGAGTAAACAAAGCATCTTGTTATTTCTCTGTACAAACTGTGATGGGCTGTAGATAACTCTTTAACTTTCTTTAGCTGTTCCTTTACAGTGCTTTATAAAGTGCATACCTAGAGAAAGGATTGTCTTTCCTTGTGTGAAGCTGGTGTACTGGGATCCAGAATGTTCTCTGTCTAGTTCTGCCACGTACTATTAGCTGGTTTTGATCAAATAATTGCAATGATACTTCCTTTCGTATCAGTGGGGGGCTGTTGTATGAATATAGTAACTTGACCGTTCAGCTGTGACAGTCTGTGCTTGGAGAACCTTGAAATTACGGAGCAGAAGCCCTTATATAAATTTAAATGGTGAGAAGAATGATTTATTAATAGCCCTTTTCAGTGTAAATTTGAGTCAGGTCTGTGTGCCCAGCTACATAAAGCAGTTCATGGGCTGTGTAAATGACTTGCTGATACAAAAGAAGTTTATAGTAACAGCTCAAAACTGCTGTATCACACAGAGATGGACTCAACTCTGCCTCCATCTTCCTAATTATTCATTCCATAAAACAAAAAATTAACTTCTTGCAAAGCAGTATTTAAATGTGTCTTTATTTTCTGGGTAGTGTTGTAATACAGCTTTTTTTTGGCTGCAAATAGTAAGGAAATCAAAAGAATCACTGACTGTATGGAATCTGAAATAAAACATTCCCGAAATTTTAGCATCACTTAAGCCAGGAGATCTGATAGTGATCTGGCCTGTTAAAATGACAAATACAGCTCTAAGAGGTTTGCCACTTTTTGGTATTATCCATGGATGAATAGCTTAAGAAAAAAGAATATGAGAGAGTATTAGTACTGAAAGGTATTGAGGTGACAAACCAGATTTGATGGTTTCTTACATGTATTCCTCCTATTTGAGTGTCTTAATTATCTGAGAGTAGGAGTTGCATGTCTGAGTCAGTTTTATGACCTGTTTCAGACTAGACAGCAAGCTATGAGAGCATTTTTGTGTGTAACCCAAACTCTTCTACCTGGGTCACTATCACTGTATTGCCGATAGTTGCGTCTTTCCTGGGGTGGTTTGGCTACAGATGATCATAGAATCACAGACTGGTTTGGGTTGGAAAGGACCCTAAAGCTCATCCGGTTCCAACTCATGCCATGGGCAGGGACACCTTCCACTAGAGCAGGTTGCTCCAAGCCCTGTCCTACCAGTGACAAGGTAAATCAGTGCTGGATAATTTTACAGCAATGATGAAAGTCTCTTCTGACATCGCACTTTTTTTCTTTTTTCTTTCCCATAGGCAGTTGTACCTTTAATACATGAGATTATTCACAGAACCTGTGACATTCCTGGATTCTGCTTGGAGAAGGAAAAGGCGGAACAGCGCCCACAAAGTAGCCGTTAGATAAACAGTCTGTTTCACTCCTCAGAGCTCTCCTGTGACTTTGATGGAAGGTGTGATGGCTGGACAAAGGTTGCAGAAAGAAATAATCAGCCCTTGGCTATTTGAGCAGGAGTCTCTGACCTTGGAGTCCCAGGAGAGATTTTTGAGTCAACCCTATGATTTCTGTAAGGCTTTAACAGTAGCAAGGAGTGGTGATCCTTTCACCCTGCGGCGTTAACACAGTTGCTATCAGGAGCTCTGCAAATACTTGACTTTTGGGCTTGGAAAATCTCAGGTGTTCTGGACTTCCTTGATTGTGGCAAAGGTGTAGAAGAAAAGTCAGGATTGGTTTGATGGATTGGTCTGTTGCTCTAGCCATTTAAAGATCACCTTGGGAAAAACAGTCTAACAGATCAGCTGGTCTGGAAGAAGCAAGTGCTAAACCTCTGGAAGGAGAAAACTTTTCCATAAACTTTATTTTTTAAAAACATCTTGGAGATAAAACTTGCAGGTGGTCTGAAGTAGCAGGAAACAAATGGAAGAGGAGGCTGCTGTAAAGTGGAAGAGATTCTGAACCTGCTCAGTGTGTGTTCTCTTCCTGCCAATTCATGTGGGATCTATCGCCTTTGGTCTTACTCCTCACTGTTCCAGAAGATGCTGTTCCAGAGACAGGTAAATTTGCATTTCTTTACTCCTCATCTGTAGCAGCAGTTCATGAGAACTTAAGCCTGTTGGAGGTTAGTGCTGAGGTCTTGTTTTGTTTTTCCTTTCGCATTTGGAGTTACTCCTTTACAAAAATTGTAGTTAGACTGAAACTTCACAGAAGTTTATGGGTGTCCTGATTGATGCTTCCTTGAGATGTGTTGTAGCAAAGCCAAATAATCACAAATGTTACTTACTGAACGTTCAGGGTATTTCCGCTCTGGGAATTGAAAGTCTTTTGAGTTTATAGATGTTAGATGCTGCAGTGTAACCATCTGGTTGAGTCATTGCAAGGCTTGATTAATGGTACAGAGTTTAAGACTGGAATTCGTTACTTGTGTACCTTGCACACTGTGTAGTGGAAATGTTTCCCAGGACATAAAGCTGTCCCTTCTGCCAGCTGCAGTTTGTGAAAACTCATAGCTTGCTGGAGCCTTGAATCTGCCTGTCACTGGAGGATGTTCCCCACATTGCAGTTCTGTTTAGATGTTGCATTCCCATTGTATTGGAGTACCTATAATGAGGGCTCTGTTAAAACTTGGGTGTATCTCAAGTCTTTATCTGTTTGTTGTGATCCTCAATAAAAATTAAGTCTAGTACCTAAGCAAAAATATCTGTGAAATAACTTGGTAGCTCTTAGCTTGGCTAAGAAAAATAACCCTTTGCTGAATATGAGTATGCAGATGCCTAAGATCTCTTTTGAGACTTGAGGATTAACCAGTAGATGAAGTGGAAATGGTCTTTCCCTTTCCTCCCTTTCAAAAATAGATATTTTGACAGGGACAGATGGACTTCTTGTATCACTAAGTGTGATGTGCTGAGTCTCAGTGAGATGGGTGCTTTATTTAAAGTACTCTTTTGCCAAAAAGATTAATTTCTTGGAGACAAAAAGCAAAGCTTCCTGAAAGACCTGTGATGTTGATCCAGTTCCATTCCTTTTAAGTGTTTGATGCCTGCTGAAGCATAATGTGGCCTCAGAAGCAACAGGAAGGGACTTTTTCACAGACTGTGAAGAAGTGGTGACACTTCTCAGATTTTTAATAGTTTCTCAGAAGTTCCAGCGTTAACTCTTTTCTGCTATCATACATCTGAATGAAGAAACCCCTTTGTTCCCTGTACCAGTTATCTTTTTGGGGTTGATCAGTCATTACAGCTCATGCATTCCACAAGCCCTCAATTCCTAGGACTATGGTTAGCTTTGTTGTGCTCTGACTGTACAAAAAGTTCATCTCTGCCTTTCCTAGTTTTAATTATTGTCTTTGCCTGAATTAATGGATTTTGCAGTAGCATAGCTGATATTAGTGCAGGTAAGACACTTAAATATAGAGGAGCTGATATTCCAGAAAATGTTTGAGGATGCTGAGGAGTCAGGCTGGTATTTTACTCTTCTAGGAATAGAATAGAGATAGGCTATTTCATTGCAGGTTCGATAGTAATTATTTACACTGATGAATAGAGAAATGGAGCCAAATGTCCTGCCCTAGGCTTTTACTTCAGCTTGGTTGAGGCTGAGCAAAATAACTAATGTCATGAAGAGGAACGCAGACAATGTGACAAAATGTGCCTGGGGAATAAGGTTGTGATGTAATTCTGTCTTTGAGGAAACCAGCAGGAATCAGGGTGGAATGTTCTCCAGAGTGTACCCAGAGCCAGAGCTGCTCTGCTGGCTTCTGAAGGCATGAAGCTACTAAAATACATTCTTAAAATAATGATCCTTATTTTCCTCTTTCATGAGAAGAAGACAGAAATGTCTGTGGTTTGATGTCAGAAAACAAAGTTGTTTGCAGTCAAGCTGGTGTTCAGGACTCCACAGTCTGTTGTAATGAGCAGGTGAGGCTTTTCCATGCTTCTAGGGAAACTTAATGAGTGGAAGAGTAATGTGAAGGAGGAAGAGTGTTGCCCCTTACCATGGCAAGTCAGGTGCTGCTGCTTTGGCATTGGGAAGGGATCATAGAGTGATTTGGGTTGGGAAGGGGCCTTTAAGCTCATCTAGTTCCACCCTCTTGCCAGTGGGCAGGAACACCTTCTGCTGGAGCAGGTTGCCCCAAGGCCTGTCCAGCTTGGCCTTGAACACTGCCGGGGTGGAGCATCTGGTGCAGTTACATGGATGTTGCATGGGGCCACAGCCTGAGGCACAGAAGTGCTGTGCTGTAGAAGTGGAACAGCAGTGTGCAGCTGCATTAAGAGCTCTACAGAGCTGGCTGGCTTTGCTGGGATTTTCTCTGGCTCTGCTAGTACTGATGCTGCTCTGTGGATGGAGTAGATGGCTGCTGATGCTGTGGTCAGGCTGGAAGACTTCAAATCTGGTTCCTCTGGCAAAGTGAAGTGTTACTGATGCCAGTTGTCTTAGTAAGAGGAACAAAGAACTGTTGTGGGTCAGTTACTGTCTAAAACCTCAGAAACAAGGACAGAAAAATAGCTCTTCCAAGGTCAGAATCCTGTATCAGGTAAGCTGTGCATCAGTGGAGCTTTACTCAGAAAATGACTAGTGGGTAAAGGCTGGGTAATGACTTGTGGGTTTTAGAATGTATTTTTTAAGTGGTTATGAAGTTTTTGTGTGTGTGTGTGTGTGTTCCTCACCCTGTTGGAGTAACTGCATTAGACTCCAGAACAAAGCAGGTAAAAGATGAGGATGCAGTAAGAGTAGGATAGAGAATAAAGGAAATTTCCTGGTATCTTTTGTGTTGCATCTTCCAGTCTGTCCTTGGGGAATGCAATACTCAAGTGGCTTCAAGAGCATCTAATGGCATGGGGGAGAAAATTCCTGAAAAGACAGGAAAGTTTGAGAACAACTACTGAGAAAAGAGGTGATAGCTATGTGAAAGGCAGTGTTCTTTCTAGAAAGTACAGTAGGAATGAATAGTGAGATTTCAGGAATGTTAGCTGCCAGTAAACCAGATACCAATGCCAATAACCCTCCAAACAACCAAGCAACAAACTCCAAGAAATACTCTTTATGCAGCTTGTAATGATGTAGTGCCAACAGTCATCCTGTAACTAAACACTATGGTAAAGGAGGGATTACTTGAAGAGGGAACATTTTCATGCTTCGCATATAAGCCAACTGCTTAAGTGCTGGGGTTTTAGATGACTATTCCTTGAACAAGCTGTTCCCAGTTATTTCCTGCAAGGTGTTTGAAAGAGAAATAGTCTGTTAGATGACATCAGGGGCTTGTGCCATGCTCATAACTAGTTCCAGCTTGGTCATTAAATGAAGCAGAATCTCTTGCAGCCTGGGACTTCGGGTGTCACTGGGCCGCCCAGTGTCTTCGTTCTTCTCTGAAGTGTCTCACATTGCCTCTGGGATGCTCTTCTGGGGGCTGACAGATGATAGCAACTTCTGTGATGGTTCTTTTGGGTTCCTTTGATCTCCCCTAACAAAGTACAGTTTGCTCAGAACAGCTGAAGGAAGCGGAAGTCATTAATTCTCCTCAAAATTGTTTTTGTGCAAACCTCTGTGCTGGCTTCAGTGGCTGCTTGTGGGAATAAGCCTGGGACTGATCGCTTTAACGTTTGACGTACCTCTAGAACTGTTTTAAAACTTGCTTTACTTCTAATTAAAATGAAATCTGAACCCAGGTGAGGCTTTTGATAATTTCAGCCTGTGTTGCAAGAGCAATTCTACATAAGGAAAGTCCTTTTATCTTGAGGACTAGCTGCTATTGTACCGTTTTCTGTTACCATGCTAAATCACTCCACACAGTCTCATTGACTTCAGTGGGAATTTTCCTTGAACAAGGAATTAAGTAGTTGTCAGAATTAGTTCCCCCATGAGATAGGATATTAGATACTGGCTCCAGTTATGCTGCATGCTGTCAGTTTTCCACCTCTTAAAATTCTTGAGGCAGATGCAGTAAAATTTCTTCAGGCTTGATAAGAAAAGTTGTGTGTAGTTTGAGTGCTTGGCGGAAGTCGAGGGGTTTGCTTGGAGTTTGGGAAGGCTGCTCTGAGGTTCTCTCACAGGGAGTTTTCTGTACTATACCCAGCCTGTGTCACCACTGCCGATTCTGCATTACTTCGGTGTTATGCATTTAAAGAATAACTTCCTTTGATAAACAATGCATAAATAATAAAGGCAAGAGCATAACAGAAAGTCACCACAGCTCAGCATGGGTCTTTCACATTGAAGACCCTAAATACTGTATTTGTGTGTGTGTGATGAGAAAATGTAAGTAACATACGGGAAATTGAGGATGGGATTGTTCTAGCTGAATTTTCTAGCTGAATGCTTTATGCATAGCAAACCCTTGTGAGCTAACATTGTTTTAGCCAATTAGGAATACATCTTGGGGGTATGTTTGGCATCCAGTATGCAGTAGTTCTGTTGTATGTGTGTGTTTGTTCTTAAACTGTATGGTACAGTACACTGTGAGAATGAAGACCCTGGGCCCACTGTAGGAGAGGATCTGGTTTGAGACCATCTTGAGAACTTGAATGTGCACAAGTCCATGGGACCTGATGAAATCCATCCGTGGGTCCTGAAGGAGCTGGCAAATGAAGTTGCTAAG
>WYDI02011535.1:0-16444 GCA_009867235.2 Psittacus erithacus
CCTTAGTTACTGGACTGTTCTTATCTCAACCCGTGGGAGTTACATTCTTTCCATTCTCCTCCCCATCCCTCCGGGAGAGGGGCAGGGGGAGGAAGTGGGGGGAGGCAGCGAGGTCTGCACGGCTGATTTGTTCATCAGGTTTAAACCATGACAACTGGGTTGTCCAAGGAAGTCGTGAATGCTCCATCCCTAGTAGTGTTCAAGGCCAGGTTGGACAGAGCCTTGGGTGACATGAGTGAGGCATCCCCTGGCCATGGCAGGGAGGTTGGAACTGAATGATCTTAAGCTCCTTTACAACCCAAACTATTATATGATTCTGTGATTCTGTGTCAAAAATAGTAAATAATTTGTTAGCCAATTTATTCCTCATGCTTTTGCAAGTGAAGTCTTGCTTTTTAAAAAGGAAAGAGTCCTTAGGTCAAAAGAAAGAAAAGATAATGAGTCAGACAGATCATTCTGCAAAGCAATAAAAGTGGCATTCCCGGAAGGACTATTTATCATCATACAACAGAGTGAGATGTTTCATGCTGCATAAAATGAAATCTGAGTAGATTAATTTCCAGGGGAGAAGGGAAAAAAAAAAAGAAAAAAAAAAAGGGGAGGAGGGAGGAGGAAGGAAAATTTAACCAATGATTGCCAACATCACTTGAAATGTCTTGAAGGAAAGTGTGTTATGAGGATAATTGCTATCATTTAGGCTATACAATACATTTGATTACCAAGTTCCTATAGAATTCAAGTACTTTTACCTTGCCAAATTTTACTCCTTACTTTGTCAGTGCCCAGTTCCTGATGCTTCCCTAGGTCAGTGAAGGTGCTTACCAACAAAGTTGAGTCTGCAATGTCCTTTGAACCTGTGAGATAAGGGAATTGTTATTCTTGAGCAAGCTTTGGTGAAGAAAACAGTAGTATAATTTTGCTCTGATTGCAGACCTGGGTAATTGAAGTTTTATTGGATGTAAGATTTATAGTCAATTCATGCACAGCTACTCCTGAAGTCGACATCATTGCAAACCTGAAATCTTGCTAATTCTAAGGGTTCTTGATTGCATGAGAGACTTGCTTAAAGAATCTTTTTGAGATGTCCCTTGGAATGATATTTTTTCAGATACTTCATTTCCCGAGGGCACCTTCTTACAAGATGATAGAATAAGATTTCATTTACAGTATTCACAAGGCGGCACTAAGCCTTCCTTCCCTTAGGTATATAGAACTGACAAGTGCTCTCAATGTTCTGACACGAGTACTGCCTTTTCATACCAGTCTCCCATGAGAATAGCCAGACTTTTTCAGACCTAGAGTCCATCTAGCTGGGTGTAGCTCTCTCCAACAGTGGAGACAAGCTGCCATGGGAAGCATAAGCACACTCTCAGTGCATACTACTTCTCCGAGTTTCCCTCAGCCTCCAATCATTTTCCAGTGGAGGGAATTTCCTACATCTGATTAGTTTGTTTAACCAGTAATTCTCACTTTCGGGTAAGTGCCATTGAACTTACTTAAAAAAATAAAAACTTCACCGAGTTTGGAAATGCTGCATGAAGAATTGGTTCCCTTTGTTCATAACACAGCACTTCACTCAGTGGCCCTGCATTCAGAGTGGACTCTGAGCCCCAGCCACTCTCTTCTGTAGAAATTGTCACATCTCCCTAGGTCGCCTTTCCCAGGGTGCAGAGTATAGCATAGCCAGTCATTCTTTATACTGAAGCCTTTCTCTGTCTTTGATCATCTTTTCTGCCCTTTTCTGATCCTCTCCTGCCTCCTTTCCTTCCTTAAGGATAAGAGAGTAGAGCTATTTTTAAGATTCAGAATATAGATGAACCACCTATTTGCATAAGGACATACTGATGTGAGTCTTTTCCTATTCCTTTCATAATACTTCCTAACATCTGTACAACTTGATTTGATACAAAAAAATTTTCATATCTTTTTCCCTAACAGAGGTCTTACACTGAATTACTGTCCTACCATGTTTAGCTCTGAAACCACTGAATGAAGGAAAGCTGATCACTCACAGCTCTCTTGAATCCAGACTCTAGCAATTTGGTTCCCCTTTGGTTCAAGCAGAATTTATCTTCTTCATAGCTTCTCCTTAGTCTGCAAGTAGCACCATTCCTAGCGAGGTAGAAATCTCCTCCAGATACCACCCTCCTAGCGCTACATCTCTGCCTTTCTAGTTATCTTTCAAGCCCTGCACAGGGTACAACAAATGTTGCAGAGAAAGTTCCCAACAATGTCCTAATCTCCAGCTTTTTTTCAGAACATTTTTTTTTTTCCTCCAGAATTTCCTACCTTCCTTCTTCTTTGTGTGGTTGATGCTCACCTAAATACTACTGGCTGCAACCCACTGTCTCCGAGCTTTACCAGCTTTGCACTAAGTAAGCAAATAGTATGTTTGTCTATATGCCTGAACAACTGTTTGCTGAATGAGAACTCCTCTTTTCCTTCCTGCTGGACATCCTAATTCCAGTAGAGCACTCTCATTAAGAGAGGGCACATATATATAAATCATCTAAGAGAAACCTGTTACTGCAGTCATGTTTCCTTTCACTTGCCAGTATGACACTCCTGGATATATACTCTGTTAGCCTAGGTCTCAACAGTAGTAAATCGCTTTTCTGTGGACTAAACTGTTCAGGAACTGCAGTGTGTCTTCAGTGAACATCTCCATTGTCCCACTTTCCTCTGGGTCAGCTATCATACCCTGATATCCATACACACATATGCTGTCTTCCCCAAAGGAGAAGCACTCATGTAAGTTTCCCTCTCACCTTGCAGAAAAAGTGCTTCTAGTTTTCTTCTTTCCTTTCACCTTTCTGAACATGTGAAAGAGCAATTCCTAGCCCAGCCTCTTTTGCCAGCTGCCCCTTTTTCCACTGACCTCCTACAGCACAAGAAAACAGGGAGCCACCAACCTCTTCTGCTCTCATCTCCCTACCAGAGCAGAAAATCTTGTCCAGCCACTTACCTCTAGATTCCTACTCACTCCATGCTAGACCTGGCCTTAACAGAGTAAGGCATGTAAGGCATCCTGACCTTGCCTCTAGCTTTATACCTGTGGCTGGCTGGTTCCCACTCACCCCCCTCCAAACTCTTCCCAGAATAGGTTGCTGTCTTGGAATGCCCTTGGTTGGCTACTTTGCTAATTATCACCTTGGCTCTTCACAGAGGGCTCTTCAGAAAGGGAACATTTCTTAAATGAGATAATTGTATTGGTCCTACAACCTGCAGAGTTTCAAAAGGGATGCGGAAACAATTTTTATTTAAGGAGATTATAAGATTTACAACTAAAAGGACTGCAGTACTTTCAATTTTCCTGCTACAGAACTAAGTTATTTAGCTCCTAGCTCAGCCTATTACTTCTTTTTAGCTTTTCTACCAACTGGCCAGTCCACAACAATGGGAAAGGTACCTATAACATCACAATTACCCAGAGAATCTGCTACCTCCTGGATAAATTTCCATGTCCATTTGCCTTGGTTCATAGTACAGCTCCTTCAGTGTCTTAAGCCTGGTTTACTGTGCATTGATTCTGCATCCTTTGGGATCTATCCCTTTCCTATCTTCAGAATTTCTGCAGAAGTATTTCTGAGGGTACAGGAGAAACAAAAAAAACAACCTTAACCTGTGCTTGGGTAACTTAGACTCAAACTCAGTAAATCTTAGAGAAAGGGTCTAGAAATCTGAGGAGGTTTTAAGGTTTGGGGGCCAGAGTTGAGGGATTTTGCCAGAGTCACATAGAAGATGAAATTTTTACATATGGGCTTTAAACTGCTCTGCTGGAAATGGCATCTTCAGATCATTTGACACATGAGGCTCCCTTCATTATAAACTGAATTGTTAATTAGACACAACTACGGCAATGGGATTGTTTCTAAGGATTGTTTCTAAGATGAAACTTAAAATGAGACAGAAACAAGGGTGCATCTGAAAACAGTTAAAACAAGGATCAATTATAAATGTCCTCTAGTATAATGACTACAACCTTAAACATGTTCTTTAGGGGTGGGAATTCAGCATTTCACTCCTAGGCTTTGTTCAAAGTTTGAAGTTCTGAACTTAAAAATTTTGGCAGAGATTCCTCCAACTTTTAGCACAGCACAGGCCCAAATGAACTCCTACATTCATTGAATACCAAGAAGTGGAAAGTTAAAAAACAAGAACAGACAACTGGGATAATTATAAAAGTAAGAGTCAGCACAGTGGAAATCTATTAAGATATTTTCCACAGTATGAATCTCTAAGGTTTTTCCACATGGGATGAGTATTTGGATTAAGGTAGACATCTTGACATGGTGGAGAAATGGCCAACAGAAGCCTCATGGAATTCAGCCAGAGCAAATGTCAAGTCCTGCACCGGGGGCAGATTAACCCTTTGCACTGATCCAGCCTAGGGGCTGCCAGGTTGGGTAGCAGCTCTGCTGAAAAGGGACCCTTGGTGGATACAAGCTGAATGGGAGGCAGCAGGGAACCCTGGCACCAAAGCCAGCCAACAGCATTCTGGGCTGTATTAATAGGTGCACAGCAAGTAAAATGATGGAAGTGACTGACCACCTTCACTTAGCACTCCTTAGACCGCGTTTAGATGTTACATCCACTTTTGGGACCTCAGTGCAAGAAAGACATTGAGAACCTCAAACAAGTCCAGTGGAGGGCCACTGAGATGGTTGGGTTTGCGGTGCTTGCACTTTGAGAAGAGGGCAAGGGAGCTAAGCTTGCTCAACCTGGGAAGAGATGGCTTCAGGGGACTAAAGAGCAGCCTGCCAGCACCTGTGGGGAGGTTATCAAGAAGATGTAATCAGCCTCTTCACCACGGTCCATGGTCAGATAACAGACATAAGCTGAAACAGGAGATTGGATACAAGGGAACATATTCATTCTGAGGGTAATTAAGCATTGCAAGAGGTTGCTTAGAGAACCTGTGAGGTGTCTGTCCTACAGGTGTCCATCTGCCAAGCTGGGCAAAATCCTGAACAAACCAGTCTGATGCAGTTTTGACTGTCCTTTGAGCAGAAGGTTGGCCTAGAAACCTTGCAAGGTGCCTTCGAGCCTGAACAGGTCTGTAAGTCTGTAATAAATGTGGTTCCTGATTAACTCCCCAGAAGACACTGTTGTTCCCTTCTGTATTAAATGCATTTACTTCAAAAGGCTTGCTGTATGCAAACGGTAAGTGCTACTGCTAGCAACAGTAGAATCTGCTGGGAAGGAAAAGCTGTGATTTTCAAACTCCTTTGCAAAGCAGAGAGATCTTCTTCACTGCAGAAATAGCTATATAAGGAAATTCAATGCAGTGAAATTCATAGCATGTGTTGATTTTTGAATGTGAATTTCTCATCTGCCTATGGACTATTTTGTCATCTAAAGCAAGGGACCATATTCTGCTCTAAGGCATAAACAAATCTCCTTAGCTTCAATCAGAATAGCATATACATATCTGAGGGCATGGTTTGACCCATGGTCAATAGCCTCATAAAAGCTTTTTCCTATATTTTTTTTCTTGCAGTAATCATAATTTTCCTTTCTAAAGGCTCTGATGCCATTCCTGTTGCAGCAGTTATGGAGTTTAATTTAGTGGGAACATCTTTGAAGTTTAATTAGATTTATTGAGAAAGACCATGAGCAATCCGAAATACAAGTTCACAAGATCACTTCAGGCTAAAAGTGTCATGCAGCAATATTAGTCCAAATATTATGCTATTGTTCTCTTCCCACTCATTAGTTTGGTTTTAAAAGCTTGTGGAATGTATATGACATTTCAGAGAAGTGCCAATGTTCATCATATTGTCCATCCTCGCACTTTCTGTGGAATATGCCTCTTCTTCCAATCTTCCCCTTCCCACATTAAGCTTAAGTTTGTCCATTACACCAGGGTAATATCATTCACATCCCCAGAGTTGCAAAGCATCACTGCAATTCAGAAGTACTGCAAAGTGTAGTTAATTTATAGGGAATTTATAGGGATATATTGCACATGTATGAGAAATATCACAACAGATTGACATCCACCATGTGTCAGCAAAGCATGGGGTACCAGTGTAGAAAACTTTCTATACAGTGTCAACATTGGCCAGAAGTGGAAACCACCACAAAGCATAAGAAAATAACAACACAGGACAAAATGTGCTTAGGCCTTACCTCACTGGGCTGGCTCCATGGGCAGGATTGCTCCTGTAACTTTCCCAAGGAAAGCCTTAGATGTACACAAGATCTGTTCCAACTGCAGTGTCCAAGGCCAGGTACAAATTGCATCCATAGAGCTGGCAAGATAGAATATTATAAAATAAACACAGCTGGCATCTATGCTTTTTACATAGGCATAAATGATTATGATGAATTATTCACATAGGACTATAAAAACTTGAAAATTGAACCTTAAAGCCATTCTGAGCAAGTCCTGGCCTCATCCATCTGCTATGGCATTTGCAGTGGGTGTGAAATCAGGTCTGATTTGCTTTTGGAGGCAAGAGCAGAAGGCAGGAAGAGCGGGGTACGAGATTACATACGTGCATGCCCTTTACTCAAGTGGCCCCTCACAAGGTGCACTAGAAAGTGCTGGGGAGTGGGGAGAAACTCTGTATCTCGTCTTCCAGCATCTCATTGCTTCCCTCAGGCCCAAGAAGGAAGTGCCTGTCCTTTGCAGCACAGAAGGTAACGCAGCGTGGACTGCTCTTACCCTACATCAATATATTGTTTACAGTCACAGCATTTTCGGCCCAGAAGATCCTGAAGTGCATTTACAAACTCTAAGTTTAAATTTACTCTTAGTAACTTACTGTTAAGCCATATTCTGCCTTCAGTGAGATAACAACAGCAAAGCTTGTGTCAGGCTTGTCCTGAGACGTGGTTGTCTCCATGGGCTGAGCTTAGCCCTGTTCATCTTGAAATACCACAGTTGCCTAATGCAGCCAGCACTGCTGCTTGTGAGGAGGGCGTGCTATAAGGAAGGGCTTTCCTGGATGAATTGCTGTAGGAATCTAACTGGAGAGACTGTAATGCCACAAGATGAAATATCAGTGACGCAGTGGCTTTAACAGTCTGAGCAAGGGCAAGTCTTTGGTGCTGCTGGCAAGAGCAACCTTGGTGCTAGTGGCAAGTGCTTTGCTCATGTCTCCTCGGCACTGTCCACTCTGCTTGGCCAGGAACAGGGACCTCCCAAACCCTTGCTTTCCTTGGAGGTTTCTCACTGAGGCACCAAGCAGGCACAACCCTATTAAGATATTAGGAGATTGTAGCCCAGGGTTGTATGGCCTCAAGTCATTACTAACAAGCACTGTACAGACAGGGGTAAAAGAGTTGAGTTTTCCATGTGAAAACCTTGAACTGATACAATAGAAACCATAAAATGGGTATGCATGCTGCTCAGGGTTGTACAGAAATGTTTTTTCCTTTTTTGTTCGTTTGTTTGTTTGTTTTTCCCTCTCTGGACATCTATAATATTGCCTGAACTATTGGGATGCAGTGGTAACATTTTTCCTATTAAATTGGGATGCTAAGGGGAAAACTCCATAAATTTTTGAGGTGAAAACAACTGCAGGGATGGCTATAACTGGAGCAGATACTTAAGCCCTTAACTGCTGACTAATAGTTTATTTAAAAAAATAGAGTTTGGCAGAGAAAAGTCTGATTATGAGAAAGCTGAGCCCACTGTCACGTATTTTATTGCATCTCAGAATCAAATTGCAGGCCCCAAGCTTTTTTTAGATATTAAGGAGAAATATAGCAGAGAAATTCTATAAACAAAGCAAAATGTAGTGCCACTCACGATAATTTAAGGAAGGCACTCTGATACTACAGGAAAAAAAAGGAAAGGACACTAGATATATGTATATTCTTGCTAATGGTTTTCTTTTCCTATGGAAAATGGATTTATTAACAGTTAAAAGTGTCAATAATGTTTTAAAATGCAGTAATGTTAATATTTCAAAGAAAGAAAAATGAAGACTTCTGAATCTGGTGTTAATTTCCCTTTTTGTAATAAAAATGTCAAGAATTAGACTAAAGAAAAATACTATTAACTTAATTTTTTTGTATCTGTGCCTTTCCTGATGATTTGATATTTTTTTTAACTTGCTTAACAAACAAGGAGAAAGGAAGAAGTCCTAGATTAAGACACAAACTGAATGTTTTCTAAACAAAGGCACTTTTATCTTGATTTGTAAAGGATGAATTTCTATAGCTCCAATAAAACACTCTTCAAAATAAATGCTGAGCCAATGCATATTCGTTTAATCTCCCTTAAAATTCAAGATATAATACCTGTAGGTATTGGAACTAACAAAAAAATGGAGTTGCAATTAACTTTGTAATGTTTAATATTAAAAGAAGCCACACCTTCTTTCAGTTACTTTATGGTTATCAACTTGCTGTCTTCTGTTGTCTCACATTTTCAAGCATGAGTGCAACAGCTACATCTGACAAAACCTGGTCTCTTTGCAAGGACTCCTGTCTAATTCTGCAAGGGAGGGACTTAGAGAGGTGACCAATGGCCCACATCTTGATTTCTTAAAAAAGCAAAACAAAACAGAACAAAACGAAATGAAAGAAAACAACAAAAAAGCAACAGAAAACCAAAGCCAAAATAAAACAAAACAAAGCAAAAAAAACCCCACCACTTTTAACTTTTTTTTTGTCTTACAACTTAATCCTGCAATAGGTGCAGGTTCTGATGCTTGCATTGTTCGCTTTTCATCACGGTAAAGCTTGGCAGGACTTTAATAGTAGACCTCTTATGTCAGTAATACTGCTTTCTTCATGTTTACAAGTAACCCAGTGTTGCAACCCAGAAAGGTAGCCACCTTAAGCCAGCTCATACTGGCTTCCTTTGCACTATTTTGTCACTGGTGTCAAAAAGCCCTTTACGCCTCCAACCAGGACATATGGGTTGTTCACGTGTAAACTGTGCAGCACGGTTATATCCAACAAAGCTATCACACATTTAAATTTCCACATGACACTTTAGCACACCACAAAAAATACTAACTAACCCAAATATATTGCCCAACACTTCTGTTCTGTATCATGTTCCAATTATTAGTCCATAGCCACAGTCCTTTTCTTAGGCAGTGTCAGGAGACCTGCCTTACATTTCTTCTATGATATTATGATTCTATGATTCTATTCTCTGATTCTTCTAGTGGACTTATGGCCATGAAAGTTACATTCAACTGTTACTTTTTCAACAGGTAATGACTCCAATGTGTAAGAAAAACCTAACTATTAAAACACAAAAAAGCCATATTTATCCAAGCATCATTTTAATGTTACTCTAAATGCCATTTATAAAATTGGCCTTAAGACAGAATGAATCTGGCCTCAAAGCTATGCACTGTAAACCATGGTTGTAACCAAATATAAGTTTAAATTCACGTGTTGCTCTTTGTGGGTTGCGGCTTCAGTAAAGCTCTGAGAATAAATTAGGGGTCCACAGTATATTTATACTATAGGCTCTATTACAGTTGCTTTAAATTCTTTGTGAGAAATAAGGACTGAATGTACAGAATGGAAGGCTTTTTTCCATAAAGATTTAATATCAAAGACAGCCCCTGGGCTGGACCTCTATGCCCTGTCGCTTTCCTCCCCACTTTCTGTAGCAGCTGGTTTATAAACCAGGATGGGAATGAAAGTAGCAGACCAGTGCCAGGGAGTCAGGGCCAGTAAGGGCTATCTCAGAAGAAGCCACACAGGGAATCCCAGCCCAGGCTGAGGATTTGGGCACTGCAACTAATGCCTCATTGTCACAGCCCCTCTGCTCAGCAGCCTCAGCACCCACACAAGTCAGCCTCTGCCCTCTCTATTAGTCTATCATACTCCTTTTTGCTTCTTTTTCTATATTTTAAATGCTCTGAGGGGAAAGAATTAGGATCCCTCAGTCATATGCCTTCTATAGGAGAGCCAGCTTGTGTGCTAGACACTGGTGGTGTGCCAGGACTTCTCATTACAGAAAAGCAAGCTTTTCCTTTATGCTCATGCCTCAGGTTTGTGTAGGAGTCTTTGGTAATAGTAAGTACAGCCTTTTTTTCATTTCTATCCAGCAGTTTTAGGTCTCAGGGGTACTACTCCATTTCCCTGTCAAGGGGATCCCTCCTCCACACATGAACCGGTCAGCTATTCATACAAATACTGTTTATTCTTCTGTTTTTGAATTATGCCTATTAAAGAATTAGCTTTGCTTGCAAGAGCGGCATCCCTGGGATTTGGAATTGGCCACGTGCCACCGTTTCCACATGCAAACCCTTAGAGCTACTCTCAGCCTTTCCATCGTGGCTTTGTGCTTCTACAGCCTTAGTGGGTATCATTACTCATTTAATTCCTCTTTTTTTTTTATGTGTGTCTGAAAATAGGTATCTGATTGTGCCTTTCAACCTTTAAAACAAGTAAGAAAACGTAAGTCATGGCTCCGAAGATGTCTGGTTGTTCTCCCCAGAAAAAAAACCTCCCCATCTTTCTCCAATATCCCCAGCACGCTTTCCAGTGCATGCGTTTATTTTGTTGGCAGATCAAAGGTTGAAGCAATGCATGTACCACTCAGCTGGTTGGTATGCCAACAGGCCAGCAACAACCAGCTTTCAGAAAGGGTAAAGAGACACCACTGTTTCCATGTCTTGAGTGTCCAGGTACCATTTTATTCAACTACAAACTGGGAGAAATTTCTGCATTTAAGAATTGTAGGTTGCTGTCATATTTCAGAAGTTATTACAGGCAAGTGGCTGACTGAAAAAACGTGACTATGAACACCTCTCTCTCTTCTGCTTTTTTTAATTGTTTTGGGTTGGTTTTTGTTAAATCAGTAGTTCTTAAGCTTTCTTTTTTCTGTGGTTGATTTGGGCAAATAATGGTGACCACCAACTTCGCAGTTGTCACAGGGTTTATATCTCCCCATGAAAAAACAGTTAAAATCACAGCTGAAAATTGAGTTGGAGAGGAGAGGTTCCATATAAGCAATAGGCTGCATGTAAAGCGTATCAATAAGATGCTGTTGCTGTGTATTATTATTGTACTACCAAGGTTGAGTATCAGCCTTATATGATCACTTGTTTCTTGAAGCACTACATGGGTAACTAGTAACGTATCTCACTGAAGGCAGACATCATATGTCATAACCTTCCATTCTATGACTTACAGAAATCGTCACACCACTTTTCTTCAGGAGAGGAAAAAAGGTGAGATCCAACGAATGTCAGCAAGAAAAAAAATCAAGTAATAAGAGTTCACTCAACACCATGAAACAGATTCCATGAAACAAAATAGGCAATGAGCTTCCAAAAAATTCAACTGGGAAATTAGGTACACTTTCTTAATTTCAATGTTTGGACTTATTAATTGTAATTTATTTTTATTACAATCAGAATTTGATCAGGAAGCCTAATTTCACTTTGTAAGATCTTTATACTTCTACATTTTCAGCCATTTTACATTTCTTTTTTTAAAGAATCTGAAGATAGTGGAAATGCATAAACAGGAAGGAAAGTAAAGTTCAAGGTTTTGACAACTGCCCAAATAGTTTTGATTGATTGATCCATTAAAGTAATGTTTGTGGGACACCATAAATTGTGCAATGACAAATTGTACTTTCTATTTGGTGCATTACTTTGGTTTTCTAGCTTGATTTATTACACTGTAAATAACTACTTTGCATCTGAGTTGATTTGTTTATTCACTTGCATCTGAGGAAAAGAGGTCAGTTTTGCAATAGTTAAATAGAGCAATTCTGCCATCCAGTGGCTAGCTAGGTTAAGTCATTTCTTCTCCTTTCACAGGATCATTTGCTATTTTTTATTCAAAAATATGTAATTACTGTAATGTACAATGTCCATTCCATTGAAGCATTCCTTTAATTTATGTAATAAAAATTTCAATTCTATTCACACTTTTTCTTCTAATATCCTACTCAAACTGAAGGCCCAAAAGAGAAGAAAGGTGTGCCTATATATCCATATATCCTTCTGGATCAATTAGAGATAAGTACAATTTATTACATATCCTCTCATCAAATCTCATGGACTACTGAAAATAGTGAGGCAAGAAAAACATAGCTTGTCTACAGTGTCCATGGCAGAACCTTTGATGGAGTGTTGCCAAAATAATAACCACAATTGAATTTAAATTAGTTCATGAAACATCTCTGTGACCGAAAGAAAAGTCAAATGGGCAGACAATATGATAATCCTATAATGTGATTATATTCTTACATGATCAGTCTCATCCATTTCACCTCCATAATTTCTAAAGCAATTCTCCGGAGCACAAAGTGAGATCTGATCTTTGTTGCCTAAGCCTGTACTGAGCAGAAGGGTAAATGTGGCCACGAGTCACAATTTGAAAAGGTCTCCTCATTTCCAAACCAAAGTCTACTGTGATCACTTCTGAAGAAGAAAGGCTTTCTTGATCACAAAGTTTCGTTGGTAAACCACAAGCCTGTTTTAGGGGAAGGCCTTATTGCACAAATTAAGTGTCTGGCATCCACGGGAAGCTTCCAGTTTGGACAATAGCAACATGTGGGATGAAAAACCCAAGGAAGCAAGAAGGTGCTCAGTGAAGGGGAAATGCAAGGGAAGAGGCTCAGACATGTACAATACTATACAGTTGTGACTATGTTGAAGAAGGGAAATGGATTCTGATAGGCTCTTCTGGCTTCTTTTTCATCTCCTGTGTTTTCAGACCTGCCACTGCCCTGAAACAATAACCTTGTGCAGATGAAGTCACACATCCCAGGGACTGTAACCTGGAGAAAAAGCACAGTGTTAAAGTAGAGTGAGGGCCTCATGCTGTTGGTACAGCTCGGGCATGGAAAATTCACAGTCCCAGCATACAGTTATGCCTTGGTTCTCATACAGGAGCCCTGTGCTCTCGTGACCCTGGCAGAAAAGGGAAGGGGAATGCGCAACCACCTCTCTTAACAGATAAACTGACTGCTTGTTTTCACTTAGGTTTAGTTGCAGCTTTTCTGCTTCCTGGGCTTTGCACACAGTCCAGCTGTGGAGTCCTTCCAGGAGCAGCATAAACACAGGTTGTGACCTCACACAAAGAACCCTACTCCAGGTACAGCAGCCAATCCAGCTCCCATTCTGGCATGTCCTCCCCATCTCTTCTCCACTACATTCCCAACGCAGGTGTGACTCACTATATCCCAGTGTGATTCCTCTAGGATTAAGTATTTCCCAACATATTTCCTTGAATGCAAGCAGCAACTTCCCCCATGCCAAGCAGGGCTTTTAAGGAAATCCATTTTTTAATGCTGTCCTGCCTTTTGGGGGCATAAATCACTGCACATCACTGACTTACATACTCTGCCACACTATGATATGAGAGACTAGTTAACACACTAATAATCCTTTTGTTACAGAGACACAGGAAGGTTCTCCCACATGAAAACTCTTTGATCTAAACAGAGTTGTACCTTAGCCTGAAGTTTAGAAAGTGGCTATAGATTTAGATGGCTACAGATTTAGAGAGTCTCTTAACTTCCAGAGGGCCAACCTGAGAGTGACTTGAAACAACTTCTCTCCTGACAACAATCCAGCATTTTCGAGGCTTCTTAAAAATGAGGCAGCAAAATCTGTCTGGTCACTTTTGAAGATGTTCTTTGAGATACTTTGCTGCTGATGCACATAACTCACATTTACAAAACAGTGTTTGCTCACACCGTACCTCCACACCTGGAAAGAAAATGCATACTATTGCTTTTATTTTAGATATTACCAGTTCTTCATAAATGAAAGAGATTATATATAATATACTATAATATATAGTATATACTATATATAATATACTATATTACATGTAGATTATATTATATTATGCTATGTTATGTTGCATAATGCATAGATATATCTATTGTATTATTTATAATTTATACAAATATGTTCTCAGAAAAGAGACTAATAACAGCTAAATGCAGTTATCTACTTTTTTTTTCTTTTATTAATTAATAAAAAAAATAATGCATTAAAAAAAATGCAAAACCCAGCATGGAGAGGTCAAGAAGAATGGAGAAGCAAGAGCATCCCAAGCTGAAGTTTTCTTACCTCCTCAGCTGCAAAACTCTAAGGAGGCCAAATGACAATTTTGAATATTGTGGGGTGGGATAAGGAAATCCTCCCCAGGCATCACCCAAGGCAAATGAAGAATTCACTGCTCTGGAGCCCTTTGAAGAGGGAAAGTGCTGACAGTCATCACTATCTCACTCCTACTGAGCATGTGCCTGCTTGGCAGAGCTCTGCTACCCCTTCGGCATGTATCCTATTGATTAAATCCAGCTGAAGTTGAGGTCAGGTGTGGATACAGATTTGTGGTTGAGATGAGCATTGCTGTGATGACCATGGTTCAGATCAAAGGAGAAACAACTTCAGTTTGAGCCCTTTTGAAGAAATATTATTGTATTTTTACTGAATATTTTTTTGCTGGACAGATGACCTAAGATGAGCTGGAAAATCTTAACTCTTTCTTACAGGCTAAATGAGTTTTTTATGGGTTTATAGCAAACTGCAGTCCTCATGTTTAGCACCAAGAGAAGAAAGCAGTATTATTGCTTTAACATGGCAAATACCCTGGCCATGTTGTTAATAATAAGCCAAATGAAGAGAAGTGCTGGTAGGGATATTTTTCTATTCTCACCATATTGCTAGAAGCATTGGCACAGCTTTTTTAATCAAATCTGAGTAGGGAGGAGATAAAGCCATGCTGAGTATCTAGAGCAAGTCTCCCTTACAGAAGCTGCTACAGCAGCTTTCCAATTTACATGAATTCCTGAGCATTACATTTGGTGGAGGAGACTTTTTTTGTCAAGGACATATAAGGGGGTTTGGAAACTTTCTCGTGGTATCTGTCAACAAGAAGAAACTCAAAGCTGGTCCCTCAGTGATACTTGGTGGTTTGGAGCAGCTAATTCATCTAAGTTTCTTAACTGTAGTGAAGCCTCAGTGATTCCAAAGCATCTTTTGAGATGAGACTTTTGCAATATTTCACAGAAGTATGCCAACCACACCCAAGAAACCCAGTGTTTCTGGGGTACGTTTGTCTTCAGTTATCCCACTGTGTTCAGATTCCTGTGTGGTAGATTTTATCATTTCCTAATGAAGTCCCTCTACTACTTTCCCATTCATTTTTACCTTCCTAAGCCTGGCTGCCCCTGTTCCTTCTCCTGAGGGAGCTCTTGGTTCTACAGGCATAAATTTCTGTTGAAGTCAGAGTTAATCTCTGATAGTTTTGATATGCCCTGGCTATGTTCCAGGGTCTGTTTCATAAAAGAAATACATGATGAGTCAGGCTTATGTTTTTTAGGACTGTATATTTGTCCCCTCTGTGGCTTATCTATAGCAGAAGATAACAGCCAAGCATGACCTCTTCTTAGGACACATTTATTAGCATAGTGTAAAATGGACATTTTCATTGTAAAAAGCCATTACCATGATACCAAGTTTGTAAGGAAACTGTCAAAGGCAATCATCAGAGATGATTCTCTGTCTTCTTCCAGCTATGAATTCTTCTGCAGCAGTAGTATTTGAGAGCTACTCTGACACAAATTGCCGTCAATAATTAATTTCTTTCGCAGTGGTTGCTACCCAGGGGAGGATGCCAAACCTCTTTTTGTTTTGTCTCATTAGTCACAAGTAATGAGGATGAGTATAAATTGCAACTCTGATTTCTGAAACTTCAGACAAGGAGGCAGCATCAGAAATAAACTACCAGAACTTAGCAAACAAAATTTGCTTTTGGCTGCACTGTTTTGTGTTCACATCCAGATCTACAGCTACTTGGTAATCTGTGTTCACTCATCTTTTCTCACCATCCAAGGTTATGGTAAACAGAATTTTTCCTCATTTGTAGTACTGTGGTCCTATATATAATTTTCCTGGGGTGTTTTCTGGTGGACTTTTCATGTCTAAGATTCTTTTGTCTTAGGAACTCGTGTTCACTTTTAGAGAAATGATGATTTTCTTTAAGCATCTTCAGTAATACGTTACATTGAAAGCTCAGGATCCAGTCAGCAAGTGCTGCCCACTTTCGGTGCTGCTACAGAGTCTCGGAGATGCAACAGTTCTCCAAATTCTGTCTAACATTCTTGTTCTCTTAGAAGTATTTCTGTTGCTGTGATTGCTAATTCATGTAACTGTGAAGCAGACTACCTGCAGATAGCTCAAGGCTACCTGACCTTAATCTTTAACAAAGCTGCTTCCAGAACTTCACAGTCACTTATTGCCTTCTTTCACATCTGGAGCATCACTAACTTTTTGGAGAGAAAGCAGAACGATTAAGTAGACAAGCTATGGCCTATTAAAATATTGATAGTGTTGAAAGGTACAGGCTGTTGCAAGCGAAGGCGGGCTGACGGCGCGGGGAAGCAAGGGACGACCCAATATGAGTGATAATTAAGCTCCGATTTTATTGCCAGACAGTGCTGCTTATATACCCTTTTCCCAACTAATTTATTCACACCTGTCATCACACG
>WYDI02011536.1:0-26867 GCA_009867235.2 Psittacus erithacus
AGGTTGGACACAGGGGCTTGGAGCAAGCTGCTCTAGTGGAAGGTGTCCCTGCCCGTGGCAGGGGATTGGAACTGGATCAGTTTTAAGGTCCCTTCAACACAAACCATTCTATCATTTCATTTTATGAAATACTGAGCCACCTTATTACTTCCATTCACAGACCTACAGGCGGACACAAAAACACACCCCAACACCTCCCAGTTAAAGCCTTTCAAGGACAGATGTAGACTGGAAGGCAACAGCTTTGACCATAGATGAGAAGCTCCTTCAAGCTATTAAGAAATACTTGTGATCTTCCCTGTCAAGCCGTCACCCTTCACCACTGTTTTTCCCCTCTAATCTGCTGGAATTCAGAAGGATCCCAGGCCTTCAGCACATCTTCTCTAATTACCAACTGAGGCTGAGCTGCCCCGACCCCTGGAGCACTGACTGCTGCCGGCACTCCTTAGGCACCCAATTCATCAGGCAGATGCCTCTTTTGCTTCCCAGCCACGCGTCTTCCCCTCATCTCTATCTGCTCTGGGGACAGGAATGGGAAGCTGAGCAGCAACACTCACGGCTGCTGGTGACAGAGCCCCTTTTCAAAGGGCACTGCTCTGCTTTTATTACCAACTCTGGCCAAGTAGAACTGAGACATGAAGTAGATTTGTGCCCCAGATAATGGCATTTATTAGACAAGCTATTGAGAAGAAAACAAAACCTAACAGTGAAGAGCCAGGAAGAGCAAGGATTAAAGAGAAAGCAACAAGAATACAAAGGGGAAGCACTGTTAATACTTGGTGCTCCTATCAGTGAATAGAAACCTTGAGAAGTCCCTAATGAACCTTTAGTGATGGTTAGTGTCACCTCACAAGAGGTGACAAACACAAAGGTGTCTGCACCCTCAAACAAAGCAGCATCCAACCCCTTCCTTCATGGTCAGATGTGGCTGAGCATCTCTGCCCTAGGATGGCAGCCTCCAGCATGTCCATGACCCTTCTCTTTGCCTATATGAGCACCAGATGCTCTGACCACACACTAGAATGCTAGGATCCAGGGATGGCTGCTCCAGCCCCTGTCACTGCATCCCATAACTTGATAAAGGCAGGGTGGGAAGGGAAGGAGAATTTAGTCTCTGCACCCCCCTGGAGTGAGCAGAGCACTTCTTATAAAGCCAGAATTGCCTTCCCATGGGGAATGCCTTGAAAATCAATCCATCTAGATTTTCCTATTGGAGACCATCTGGTTTTCTCCTCACCAAAGGAGACACATTCCTGCAAATCTTTCAATAAAAGCACATATTTTCACGGGAGAAGGAAGTCTTCCATAGGAATCCTAACCATTTTATGATTCTTTGATCTTCCCTTGCATGCTGGTTCACCACCAGCCAGTTCAAGCCCCTGGCTGGGGCACAAGCTAATAGCATAGGGTGAGGCGGAGGAGGACGAGCCCAGGCAGAAGCACGAGGGTACCTTCGCAGCCCAGCAGCTCCTGAGACATTCATTGCTTGTGACACACTGTCAAAGGGAGATGCGCCTCATTAGTCAGAGCCAAAGCAAATGAGAAGGCTCCTTGGCCAATTATAACCAAAGATGCCAAATCAGGGATGCTCCTTGGGGCTCACTATCTCCCCTTTGGCCCTGCTGGCGAGTGGGAAACCAAGGTGAGATGGAACATGGATTCAAGTCCTGGCTTCTCCCCTTCACCAAGGTGGTGAATTCCCCATTCCCAGCAACCTTCACACAGCCAGGCTGGATCCGGCACAGCCAGCTGGAAAAGCACAGAGCTCCAGGAGCCACACTTGGAAAAGTGGAAAATAAGAGGCTTCCTTTTGCAAGCTTTTGTTTCCCAACTCTTGAAACAGAGCTCATTGACTCTCCTCAGTGGCATTCTCTGCTCAAAACGTCTATTTTTAAAAGCTTTTTTCTTTTAAATGACGTGGTTTTCCTCTGTGGGTTAAGCTGAGCTGGCACATGCCTTTTGTGTGTGCTTTGTTTTTTATCTCACCTAGCAGGAGAGGGGAGAGGCTGCAGTCCTCCCCAAGCACCATCACCCAGGGCTGGCAGGGGACACCCTTTGTCTCACAACAGCTTGCCCTGCAAGGCCACCTCCCCTATGGTTAAAGCCACTGGAGTCTTTCCCATCACATCCCACCTTGGCAGGGCAACCTGCCCCACGGATCCCAGCCCATCCCCCGTGCATGCAGGTCCTGATCCTGCCTTTCCCTCCCCAGCCCTGGCCCAGCCCCAGGCAGGTTGGGTCCAGCCCAGCAGCATCTGTCTAAATGAAACAATAAACTAGGAGCCGCTGCAGATTTCCCTTACACTGCAGTTCCTTATTAATCCCCACAGTAAACACAGAGGGGGAAAAAAAAGAAGCAATTAACCTAAGAGGGATGCTTTCTGTTTAAAGATACAAATGGATGCTAAAAGCAGACAAAGGAGCCGGAGCAAACACATGGCAGGAGGAGTGGGGAGCAGCATCCCTGGCAAGGGAAGGAAGAGCATCAGGGCTCGTGCCAGCAATGCCCGGGATCCACCACCATCGTGCGAATGCAACCTGCACCATCCTATACCCATGCAGGATCTGTCACCCTGGCAAGGGCTTCCTGGGGAAAGGGGGCACCCCCTGAGCATCCCCATATACACCCCAGCCTGAACTGATTCTCCTCTCAGAGAGGCTTGCCATAGGAGCGGGACGCAGGGCATGGAGCTCTGAGGAATGGCTGGGCAGCAAAGCGGCAGTTACTTGACTGGAAAAGGGCCGAACACTGGAAGTAACCTCCTGTGCCTAGTGACTAATGTTGCACAAGGCTGCTTTAATGAGAAATGGCCATTTGAAGCTTAACATCTCTCGGCAGCAGATTCCTCCCCTCTTCCCACTGTAGCTGCTTCCCGTACAGTGCCCCAGCTAATTAATTACAGAGCACAATCCAATCAGTCAGGCCATCCTATTGCAGTTAAAGGCGTTTAAGAGATAATGCCATGAAACTCCAGACAGAGTGGCCTGACCCCAGCCTCCGACACCACCGGGGTACTTGGGAGCTGCGACCACCACTCCGGGTGACATCCCGCATCCAAGCACACTGAAAAACCCCTTCAGTGCTCCCTGTGCACTGGATTTCTGAGCCCCTGATGACTCTAATGAGACCTGTGCTGTCCTCTTCCACTCACACCTCACCACTGGGCTCACTGTGCCCACAGAACACACTTCAGTCTAGCTCAACACATGTACAAGGTGAGGGAGATGCCTTCAGCCCTGCTTCTGCCTGCTCCATATTTGCTCTCAGCATGGCAGAAGGCAGAGACTGGCCTCACTGGAAATAGGCTTTGATGGCAAGGGGAGGTAGGAGAGCAGCTAAAGTGACAGGATGCTGCTGGACAAGCAGTCTCTTTATGGTTATTATTGTTGGCATTGATGCACTGATCTCCATATGGGATGTTCTCAGCTTTGCAGGGATGGTTTAAATCTCTTCCCCAGGCTAAAAGCATGGGAGTTCAACCAAAAACTGAAGTGCTGAAGGAGGAGTTACCAAACCCCTTTGACAAAGGTGGGGACTTGCGTTAGCTCAGCCCATTTGGTCCTGCCCCTCCACCCACCCCAGCGAGGGATTTATTCAGTGGGTGCCCTTAGTACCTCAAGCAGCCGTGTTTCTTTAATCACACCCATCTGGGGCCAAATCCTGCCCAACACTACTAGAACCCTGCTGGTTCCCAATGGTATTAGAGGAAAATGCTTCTCTAATGGCATTAGAGAGAAAACCTGTGGCAGACGACCCCAAGCACCCCTGCAAAGGCTCGCTGTGGCTACGCTGCTTTGTGCCAGCTGCGCTCCCAACTGCCTCCTGTTCGATGATGAAAGCAGCTGATGCTGTGATTTACTGATCCTACCCAGGGTTAATTTTGCCTACCGAGGTGAGGATAAGCTCTTGGATTTGCAAACATTTTGAGGATTGTGGGTTTAATTATTTTTTTCCCCTTATTGTGTGTGCATGCATCAAAAGCTCTTATACCTTGATCCAAAGCCAAGGCAAGAGATATACATCAAGTCTAAATATGCTCCCGTCACAGGTGGCATCAAAAGCTTGTTGTAGGTGAATAGACAGAGGGTTCTGCTCTCACTTCGTCCAGCCCATCCCGCAGCAGCTTGACCTCCAAGTGAGGAAAAGTCTCTGCTGTTCAGTCCCTCATCCAAAATGCCTTTGTAGAGCTGCAGGCACAGCTAACTATGGCAAGGAACAGAAAGCCCCTTCTCAGAGTCATCTTCCAGAGCCACTCCAGCCAGATAACCAGCTATCCTGCCCCAGGACCAGCACCATGCAGCTCCAGGAGCACCAGCTCCATACATCCCAGCACTGCAGCACTGGCAGGGTGGGACATCCCCTGTAGGCACCGAGTTCCCCCAACACAGCCATCTGGAGAGGGAAGAGGCTTTTCCCTATGGAGCTGGGGAATCTAAAACTCTTCCAGCGCTTATCCTGAAAGCTTCTGTAAAGCATTCAAGGGATTTTGGTAGGAGGAGGGAGGAGAAGCAGTTCAATAAACCCTGAGGCCATCCCACCCTCCATGCCTAGTAGATAGCTTTGGAGTATGTCTCCTGATGGTCCTGCAAGGACACTCTTGGGAATTGACTGAAAAGATGAGCAGAAAGGAAGCAATGCTGAAAAAGCATCAGCCTCTCATCGAGGACAGCACCGACTTGAGCTTGCACTGCCAGCCCAGAGCTGCACCAAGCCTCCAGAGCAACGCACCAGAGAAACTTGTTAGCCTTCAGCATCCATCTTCCCTTTCACATAGCAGCTGTAGTTCCAGGATCACTACTGGAGCCTGCTCCATCCCATTTTCTGTACCCTGATCTGAACCCTTTCAAGGAGCCACCAATTAAGGCATGGAACTGTTCTCAGCTCAGCCTCTCATGCATGAAAGCGTCCTGTTATTTTGCACCTGCCAAGAGCTGTGTCCCAGCAGATTTCTCTTGAACTGACACTAGAGGATAATTAAACCCCTCTCTCTCCTCCGTTAGCAGCACACCAGATAAAAAGGAGAGCCCTGGGGCTCTCGGGTCGTTGTTGTGGTGTCTAGCTCCTGCACAAGCCAGCAACTGAGATGAGACTCAGTTTCTCAGAGACATGGGCAGGGTGGCAGCTTTGCAACCTGCCCTAATTTGGCAAGGGAAGCAGAGCAAGATGTGAGGTGCATGCAGGGCTGATCAGCAGGTGAAGGAGAAGCTGGAAATCAAGTGTTTGGGATCAAATCAAAGTCCCCTTGTTGCTAAACCTAGGATATCCTCCAACGCTGAGGTCCCACGGGGTGCAGCCATGAACATCCAGGCACCCTTCTCATTGCCTCTAGCTCTCACCCGAAGCAGGGACTGGCTCCCATCACACACACAGATCCCAACAGCTCTGTCTACCAGGTGCCCCACAGACCAGCCCAAAGTTGGCTGGTTTTGTGGACCGGGTGGTCAGGCGGGCAAGCAGCCGGCCTGCAGCAGCAGGCAGCCCTACGCCACGCTCTGCCCGTCTGCCGTGCGTGCTGCCGGAGGGTTACTGCATGCATCCAACAGCAAACCCGCGCTTCGATCGCGGCGGTTTTGAGGTTGACGCTGAGCATCTGCCATCGCTCCGGGCTGGGCCTCCAGCATCCCAGGCCGGGGGGTCCCCAATGCCCCTGCCCCAAGGAGTCCCTTCGCGTAGATGGGACGGGGGTTCCTCACCCGAGCCCCGCTGAGAGCAGACTGGGTCCCACTAGCTCCGAGGTGCCGCAAATGCCGACCCCCGGGGATGGACCCCCATAACCCGAGCTCCGCGCTCGCCGCCGTTACCTGCGAGGGCTCGGTGTGCGGCCGGGCGAGCTGCGCCGCGCTGCAGCTGGGCTCGGCTCCGCGGGGCTCGGCGCATCCTCCGCCGCTCGGCCGGGCTCCCGCGCCCCGCTCCCCGCCACTCTCCGCTCGGCTCCGCGCTGCTCTGCGCCCGCTCGCCCTCACCCCGCTCCGGCGACGGGGGCGAGCGCATACCCCGGAGCTGGCGGCTGCTGCCGGGCCTCGAGCAACGCAGCTCCAGGCTCCGCTTGCCGCTGCCGCGCCGAGGCGCCCCGCCCGCCCCGCCTCCCTCTCCCCTCCGCGCCCGGCCCCGGTGACAAATCGCGGACAGGATTGCTTTAAAGAGAGAGCGCCCGCAGAGGCAGCCCGGGGGTGCTGTTTGATACACGCACCCCCTGGGGCACACGGCACCCCTTGAGCTTCCCTGGCCTCTGGGCACGCGGTGCTGCTGAGCCCTGACAACTCAATGCGCTGATGGCTGCCTTTGCTGCTATTGCAGCCATCAGTGTGGTGAGGTGTCAGGGCTCAGCTGTGTGTACCCCCCTGCCCCCCAGTGCAGGGCATGGGCAGCCCCCCGCCAGCAGGACACAAAGCAACACATCTCTGCTACAAGAGAACCTTATCGCTCTCCACAACTACCTGAAAGGAGGTTATAGTGAGGCGGGTGTTGGTCTCTGCTTCCATGGAACAAGGGATGGGACAAGAGGAAACGGCCTCAAGCTGCACCAGGGGAGGTTTAGATAGAGCTGAGGAACAATTCCTTCCCCAAAAGGTGCTCAGGCATTGGAACAGGCTGCCCAGGGCAGTGCTGGAGTCACCGTCCCTGCAAGTGATCACACACCGTGGAGAGGAGGCCCTCAGTGCCATGGGTTAGTGGTGGCCTTGGCAGTGCTGGGAAATGGTTGGACTGGATGAGCTTAAAGGGCTTTTCCAACCTCACTGATTCAGTGATTCTGTGGTTGGGGCAGGCTGTCACCTTCCCAGTGAACCCCAGACCTGCTGCAGTCAGGGGACATTGGATCCCACAGCACCTCCAGCAGCCCTCAACTTGTCAGAGGGGCTTTCTAAGGAAGATTTTATCCATATGACATCTCAGCAGGGTCTGAGGGTGCTGTATGCATCTTCCTTGGTGCTTGGAGCGCTCAGCAACCATGCTAAACACTGGCTGGAGCTGCCAGCTCTGCAGGGGAGGAAGCCCCATTCTTTGCTCCCTACTGCACCCCATACTCAAAAGCAATGTTTGCAAGATGATTGAGCTGTGCATTGTTCTCTTCCAGATCTAAGCCTATCACCCTGGCTGGGTCTGCATAACCCCCTCCAAGGGTTTGGGGGGAGAGGAAGCCCCAAGGGCTCAGCACCACAGATCCTACCCTGGGGAAAGGGGCTCCCTTGCACAAGCCAAGCTGCGAGCCCCCTTCCCAAAGCTGCCACCTGCCAGGTATCATCAGATGTTTCTGTTTTCTCCTGCCAATATTATCTTCATCCTTATGCAAGCAAGAGCTGAGGTTTGCAGGTCTGTGGGTTTTAATCAAAACTGGAATTCTCTCCAGGGGGTTACGTTCTCTCTTTCTTGCTGGAATGACACAGCGTGTTCAGTGAGGTTTTGTAGAGCATCCCAGCCTGCTGCATGGGAATGTATCTCTGGCTGTGGGCTATGGTTGGGTGCAGCACCCACATCTGGCAGGGGTGCTCAGCGCTGCACATCAGTGGGCAGGAGCAGGCAGAGTGCAGGCAGCGCTCTCAGGGCAATGTGCTCTGCAGCAGCATCCTCCCTACCTTATGCTGCAGCACTGAGGCACCTCCTGATGCTTTCACGTCTGGCGTTTCTCATCAGTGAACACCATCTGTACCAGAGCCGGGCGTTGCTATGACCTTTGAAGCTCCATCCAGTGGTGGCTTCCATCAGCAGCTTTTGTGTCTTACTATGATCCCAGGCACGGTGCCAGACTCAAAACCATGCTGAAGGCAGGGAATGGCTTTCCTCTGCTTGCAGGAATGACATACAGGGTCCAAAAAACCTGCTCAGATGCCAGGATTGGGTCTAGAATTATTCTTATCCCATTAACACCCTGATAAGTGAGATAAGAAAACCCACCTGGTAGGAGGATTGTAAGGTAATTAATGCATAGTGTTAGTAATGATCTCCTTATTCCAGCTCTGCTTATGATTACAACAAGCTTTGCTCTAGTCCACCATGATGTGCTGCATAAAGCAGCTATCTCCTGAATCTGATTTCCTGTTTGGAGATGATCTCTGGCTGAGAAATTACCTGCTCTCAAAACTGATTAGAGTCCTCATCAGCACATTCTTCACCCATCCTTTAGGCAGGCCCTGGAGTATGCAGGGAATTGGGAATAATTTCATGCAGGAGGTAAAATCTGGAGCTGGTGGCCCAGCTGTGTGCCACTTCCAGGGGAAATCCAGACAAAGCAGTGACAGCAGCAGGTCACCAGCCCAAATCCGGGTGCTGTGAGCTGCCCTGCTCTGATCAGGGAATGCTCCAGCCCCTTCCCCTCTGGTGACTGATGCTGGCTCATCATCCCTTCCACTCTGGGGGGCTGTCCCAAGTGCTGGATACCTTCGAGCCCCTAAGCAGAGGGAGGCTGGTGTCACTTGTCCCTGCCTGCAGGAGCAACGTTCCTTCCCATAGGAAACTGAGACCCTGAGGGACACCAGCAGCGCACGATGCACCCAGTGTGTTTTGGAAGAAGCCTGGTGCAGCCAGGACCCTGCTGGATCCCACTTCATGGCCCCTGCAGTTGCCTCTGCTCCCTTCACATGGTGGTGCAGCTGCATTTGGAAAGCAAGGAGGAATTTTTCCTCCTCTGCTTCACATGGCTGAAAAATATCTCACAGCTCCCATGGTTAAAGACTGTCTCCTAATTTCCAGGCTACATTAGCCAGTTTAAACCTATTTGTTCTTGTGCCAGCACAGTCTTTTCGCTTAAATGGTTCCTTTCTGTACCTGGTATTTACTTGCTTGATATATTTATGGAGAGTAATCATATCCCTGCTTTTCCTTCCCTTCACTGGACTAAACAAGGCAAGTGCTTTCAGTCTCACCTTATAAGACAGGCTTTCCATTCCCCCCACCGTGCTAATAGCCCTTCTCTGCATCACTTCCAGCATGGATTAATCTTGCTGGAAGATGGGCTATCACGGCTGTGTGTGGTGCTTCAAACAGCATCTTCCAAATAGCAGGTGACTACAGATCCAATCACAGTGGTGGCATATGTGTATTGGCTTTCCCTTTGCCAAATTGTCACCTGAATAAGGTGACACAAGCAGAAGACCTTGCTTTGTGCCTGCCTTGCCTTGCACCCAGCCATTGGCCATCCCATCCCAGCCCCTTCCTTCCCCTCCGGCCGGCAGCAGAGGTTGGGTGCTCCTGCATGCTAAAGAGGGCTGGTTTCTCTCCTCTCTGCTGCACTGTGATGTGGACATGCAAAGCTCTCCTGTGGGGGGTTATAAACTCCCATAGCCTTAAATGAAACTCACAGAGGATGCACAGACTCATCCCACTGAATGCAAGAAGGAGATGGTATCACCATGCTCTGATGGTCACTAACAACTTTGCCTCTCCCGCGCTATTCTCAGCAGAGATAAAACTCCGGTGTCTGATGAGCCAGAACAGAAATATCCAGTGGCTCTCTGTTCTCTTCTATTTCTGCTGCAAGCTGGTTAACCCTGAAATCCAATTACTGCTCATTATTCAGTGGAACTTGCCTCTTATCAAATAGACACATTGCGGGACTGCTGTGCTGACTCTGAGAGCTAATGGAGCTGCAAATTACTCCTGCCATGCTGAGGAACCCATAGGTGTGAGCTCAGGGGTGCCTCTCCAGCACCCAGAGCTTGTGGGGCTCTGGGACACCTGCCCTGGGCTGCCCATCACTGCTGAGCACGCTGCCTGCATGTGGCAAGGGTTAATGCAGCCATAAGCTTACCCTCCAGCCCAGTGCCATGGGCGCCATGGGCTAGTCTTTGTCCCCAGTGTGGACTGAGCTAGTTGGGTGCAGGCTGAGCCTGTGGTAATCAGCCTTTAATGTCTGTGGGTTATTGTACACAGTGTGAAATGCAAGGGGCTGATCCAGGCATGCCATGTGCAGGAAAGGCTGGCTCCCTGCATTATCCCGGGAAGCGGGCGCGCAGCCAAGCTCAGGCGCCACCTAATTCACATTCAGTGCTGAATTCAGCAGGTGGGGAAAGGCAAAAACAAAAAGGCTTTGCAGTTTTCTTTGCTGATTAGTCATGGCACAGCAAGTTTCACCTACGTTCATTAGCAGGGAGAGAGGGAGGGGGATGTTCCCAGCAGCAGCTGCTGATGATGCTCCCCCAGCACTGAAGAGGCAGCGGGGCATGGACCGAACCTCCTGCTCATGATCCTGTGCTGCATGGGCTGGATGCAGCCGCAGGGGCCTGACCCATATGCTTTGCCCTGCACTTTCCCATCTTCCTCTCTCTGGCATTAGCCCACCCTGCCTTGATGTCCTCAGGGACAGCTTCTGAGGTCAGCCTGGCTGAAATAAGCCCCACAATAACTTCTGTCTCTCTTCCAGAGCATCCATCAGTTCTTCTCTGAGACAGTTTAGGCTAATCCTCATCAGAGACAAGTGATGGAAATGGCAGGGGATGCCCCAGGCCAGGGCTCCTGACGCCATCAGAAGTGCCTGCCTCATTTGCTGGCACTCACCACTGCATCATCTGCTGCTGATGAGCCCTGGTGAGCCCTGACAAGCCCTGCCTGCCTCCTTTCCTCCCACTTCCCAGGGGAATGAGTGGGTCCTTGAAGCACCAAAGAGCTGCTGCTGCTCCCCCAGCCCTTTAGACATTGCACTGGCCTCCCGTGCTCCTCCAGAGAGGGGCTCACATGAAGCTGCAACCCACTCACAACCAAGGCAAGAGGATGGCAGCAGGACCAGTGTGACAGATGCATGGACAGGATTATCCCCAGGCAGACACGTTTCGGCTCCTTCACACTGTGAGAAGTCAGCAAAACAGAGCAGCAGCTGGAGGTCCCCTGGCTCGATGTTATACCTGGAAGCTAGAGATCTGGTCATCCCAGGTAGGCAGTGAAAGCAGGCACTGGGAGCTGAGTACAACTCAGTGCTTTGCTTCCATCTCCAGCTGCCTTGTCACCTACCATCGTCCTGATCAGAGCTCATTAATTCCCTAGGCTGCTCTCCCAGCTGGATATAGTGATTAGCACCCTGGCAAATGGCACCAGCAAACCTGGTTGTCTCGCCTTCAGTACAGGGGAATCAGTTCCATACCTGCCTGCTGGGCACCCACAGGGCAGGTGACCACAAGGTGCCACCCTGAGCTTCTATGGGACCCAGCAGCTCCTCTTGGCCTGGTCTCTACTCTCCAGCTTGGCTTCCTCCTGCTGAAGGCAGAGCATCCCAGGGAGCCGCAGGAGGGGAAATGGGGAAGAGAAGCCAATGAAAGAAACCCCAGTAAGTGAAAGATTAAATATAATACCAAGTAAATTAATATACAAGAAGAGACGGCAGGTTTTAAATTAACTCATTACTCTGCGAGGCTTTCAAACCCATTTATTTACCCCATAGGTCCTGCAGCTTCATATGGAAAATGGCTTCTGCTTGACTGCTATTAAAGCTGGAAGGTGGCTGCAGCGGGCGCCGAAGGCTGGCAGGCACCACCTGATCGTGCCACAGATCTATGCAGGGACGGGTAATTGCACATGCAAAACGCCGGGCTGTGACAGCAAACAGGACTATTGAGCAGAGAAATGGGAATCCATTTCCATGCACAATTACCTGGGGGCGGGGGGGCTGAGCCACGGCTTCAGGAGATGACAGGGCTGGATGTTCCTCCCGCATCCTTCCCTACCCTGAGTGCTGGATGTGCTGTGTGGTAGCATCCCCCTCTCCATGCCTGCATGGATCCCTGGGGAGCAGGGTATTTCCATCCTCCCAGGAACTGGGGAGGTGGTGCTGAGCTGGATAAACCTGGTGCTTATTACATGGTTAGAGAGCAGGCAGCTTAATGAATGAGGTGTTGGGAGGGGGGGAGTGTTACTGGGAAAAGGGGCAGGGAAGGAAGCAGATAGTCTCAGCCCCTTGTTTGGGAAGTGGCTGCGATCGGGAAAGGCTTTGCTACAGGGTCTCTCCTTCTCAGGAGTCTTACTGATGAGCTGGATCTGGTTCCTAATAGATGATAATAAACAAAAGGGCAAGAAAGGGGAAACAAAAAGCCCAGATCTCATTCACTTCCCTCTTCCTCCCCTCCAGCTGGCAAACAAAAGCCAAGCTGCTCTGTGGGATGCTCAGCCTGAGCTATGAAGTGGCTCTGCCTGAGGCAGACAAGGGACTCCTTGTGCCAGGCGCAAGGTCTGGCAATGGCCCTGCCATGGGAATCACACAGGTCAGGCCAGCAGGGAGCAGAGCCTGCCTTTGTCTCCTTTCGTTGACTGCTGGATTCACTGCACTACAATTCCCAGCAGCCTGCAGGAGGGGTTTTGCCTTGGAAAGCGGCATTAAGCAGGTCGCTGTGGATAAAGCGCTTGGGGGGCTAGCTCAGCACGGGGGTGACGGAGGTGGATGCAGGCAGTGAGGCAGCCCCAGGAGCTCAGCCAGGGACATGGTTCCTTCCCACCAAGGCAGAACCGAGGGCAGGGTGATGGGCTCAGATCTTGCACACTCAGTCTCCCACTTCCTCCGAGGACATTGTGGTGCTTTGCTTTGCCCTTCAGCAGTCAGTATCCACTGTCTGGGCAGGCAGAGAGCATGGTCCAGGAAAGGCTTCTCCTGGCCCAGCCAGGAGCACGACATGGGGGGCACCTCTGTGTTCAAGCTGGAGCAAACCTGCCTCTCCAAGAGCTCTAGAGACAATGATATTGCGGTCCCAGATCGCTGGAAGGAGCCCCCAAGCCCCGTCTGCATGTGCCTCTAATTATGACACTTTCACCTCTGGGAGCACCAGCCCTATTTCCCCCCATTCATAATTCAGTGTGACACAGCCCAGCAAAAAATCAATTCAGTCTTATAAGAAAGTGCCAAGGCAAATCATTTCCCAAAGATTTCAACAGGGCTTTCTTCTCTCCCAGTGACTGTATCTTTGGTGTTGAGTCCTAAATTACAGCTTAACCCTTTGTGCTCTTCCAGTTTGCTGGAGAGCCCAGGCAGACTGGTGATTGATGAAGCCATCAGCAAGAGCACCTTGTCGCCTGCTTGCCCATCCATTAGGGGATGGACCCATTTAGCTGCCTACAAGGCAAGGCCATCCACTTGTCCTTCCCTAAATCATCCCTCTAGGAGCGCTGCTGGCTGTACATCCCTTGCCATATTGACCTTGCTGGGGGAGTAAGGGAAGCAAGGGTTGCCTTGCTTCATAGCTGGGCAGTTCATGTGTTTGGGATGCCTGGAGACCACCCACTCTTCCCCAAGGCAGTTTGTGGCCATCGGAGGGCTTATTTATTTTCACAGTATCCTGGTAAAGCTACCATTGGGAAAACCCATTTGGCATCACTGATGCCTCAGGATCCAGCCTTGATGTGTGTCATGCTCAGCAGCCCCCAGGGCACTGCCGGAGGGAACCAGTCATGCTCTGTCTCACCCACACTGCTATTTGTGCTAGAAAGAGCACTTAGGAAGATAATGAAGATTTTCTTCCCTTGCAAGGTCGCTGACTATCATGCATTGGGTTATTATGTGGCCTTTAAAGCACAGTAACACACCCGGTTCCCAAGTGCAGAGGGAAGGAAGGGAGAAAAATGATGTGGCTTGAAATCAGGGATAAGGGCTGTGAGGTCCCTGGGAGCACACGTTGGCAGAGCATCATGGTAGGGGGCTGCTACCCCGTCTGAAGAGATGCTGGAGGAGATGCTAAAAAGCCCTGAAATTGTCTGCTCAATGACGGCTTTCCCCAGCCTTGAGCCACAAAGAAGGGGAATCAGAGGGAGCCAATGAACGAGCGAATCTAATAAAGGGAGTTTTAATCAGGAAAAAAGAAAAAGTGGGGAGGGGGAGACGAGATCAGAGCCATAAACTGGCTGGAAATCAGTCCCTTCATTATCACAAACACATGATCACAACTTGCTATTTGACATTTCATTAATTTAAGCCAGGAGTCTGGGGACCAGCAAGAGAAGAAGAAAGCACATTATTAATTTTAAAGACCTCTTCCCGGAAGGGCTCACGCTCCAAAAGAAAAGAGAAATGTTCGAAGAAAATTGTTTCTTTATATTTTTCCCCCTCCCCTCACTTTCCTCCTCTGCCTTTTCTCCTCTAGCTGCAGGAAAGCTCACTAGCCATTAAAAACCCAGGGCTGGGCTCCCCATGCCTTTCCCACCCCATGGGCAGATGCAGGGTGCGGTATAGTATTGTCCCTACAGGCACCTGGAAATGAACCAGCAAAAGCCACCCGTTGTTATTAACTCATGGGGAGGCTTGCAGAGCCTTGGGAGATGCCCACAGCCACTGCCCAGAAGCATCCATCTGTCCTGCATCCCATCTTCCCTGCCTCGGAGGAGCTGAAGGCAAAGCTGCCAAAAATAAACTGATTCAGGACAGCATCTCTATTGTAAGGGCAGATGGATGGCACCAGGGCTGCTCTTGAAAAGGCAGATCTAAAAGGATGGAATTAAAGAGCCTTTGGAGAAAGAGAGGCTTTCTGCTAAAGCTGGTGTGCTGCTTTGCAGATAAGGCTTCTGCAGGTGGAGTGCAAGGCCACCCTACAGCTCTAATTGGGAAGGGAAAAGCCCACCCCAATCCTCCCCTGATGCCTCCAGCATTATAGGGTGGCTTCCTTCCTCCTCCAGCCCCCACCATCAACTTGTTAAACAACAGTTCTGGATCTTGGATCTACCCCATGTACTTTAAGGGATTTCAATCATGGGCAATTATTACAAAAGACTTCTGGAACTGTCATACATTCCCACCCCTGTCTGCATGGCCGCACATAGCAGCTGCACGCCGCACGCCGCACCCGCACGCTGCCCACTGGGTGGCCAATTCAGCTCCATGTATTTTGACTGCGTCAAGTCCCGCTATTGATTTTTCTGCCAGGTCCTGCTGAGAATTGAGCTTATTAAAAAACAAACCATCACAACTGGGGCAGAGCTATGCTGCAATTCCTGCCTTCAACCGCGGCTTCCGCCTTCCCCAAGTGTGGGTCCTGCTGCCCCCGGCTCTTCTTTGCTTTTAGGGCTGATGGGCTGGTGGGACCCATTGATAAGAGAGAGAAATCAGAGTTTGCTCAGTGCCAGCAATTACCTGTGTCCCCATCACACACCCTGTTGAACAGCATTTGCTCTCACCCCGTTTCAGCACAGATAATTTTAGCTCTTTAGCCTTCACTTTATCTCTTCCACTGACTTCATTTGCTGCCAATGAAATGGGTGGTTTCGAGAGCTGGGCCAGGTTACTTGCCTTCAGGCAGATGTTCAGTGCTACTCAGCCTGCTGAAAATGGGGAAATAACAGGGAAAAACAATGATTTCCAAGCCGAGCCCTTCAGGAGCCTCTTGTACCAGCTCCCGACCTCACCAGCTTAGTGTTGGGCTCCCAGCACCCAGAGGACAACCCTGTGCCACCAGTCCCACCCCAGCTAATTGGGTTTTGCTCCTCACTGCTATTAGACATGCCCTGGAAGGGGTAAGGAGGCATCAGAGATGCTGAAGCCGCCCCATGATGGCTTTGGCTTTTGTTCTCTTTTATTGCTGCTTTCTGACAGAGAAAAAACACAAAGGAGATATTTATGAGCCCTACCAGCGGTGGGTTTGGCTCTGGGCTGCGTTTAAAGCACCTCTGTTGCTTCCCAGCTTTAACTGCCTGCCGGATATTTACAGCATTTGACAGCAGGAGCCAGAGGCAGGTTAAAGCGCCATGAGCGACCTGCACCTCTGGTGACCGTTTGTTAGGGCAACACAGGACAAGAGGAGAGCTCCAGCATGAAAGCATGGCTATTTTTTCATGATACTGCATCCCTCATCCCAAATCCCCATGTAGGCATGGCCAGAAGGTGCTGGGGAGGGATGCTGAGCACTCCCCATGTTCTATCAGCATGGTCCCTGTTTGGTCCCCTGGTCCCTGGCTTCACACACAGGGGCTGGGGTGAGTGGAGCTCAGCAGGTTGCTCCTTTACTCTGCTTCCCACCCTAGCCATGGATCTGTTTCATTTTCCCTTCTCTCCCATACTCCCTTTATCTGGTGTTTACTTTTCTTCACTGCTTTTGCATCCTATTCATCTGTCTCTCTTTCCATCTCATCTTCCCCGTCCTGAAAGGCTTGTCAGGAGAAGAAAGAGCGAGCCCAGCTTCTCCCAGCTCTATTTACCAAATAAGGCCTAGAGCCAGGTTTTATTTAAGCAAAGGAAAATGAACTGGATGCAAGTAGGCCAGGAGAAGCACTTGCGAAGAAAATGATGACAGCAAAGGGAAGGATAAACAAGGGAGCAGAGGCAGAGCATCCCCTCAGGATGCTGGACACAGGCTCATTGCCAGAGCCCAGGTCCGGTGCCGCAGCCTCAGCAGTTCTGCTTGTTAGTGGTGCCAAAATAGCATGGAAAACGCAGGAATGCCGTAGGAGGTTTGGGAGCAAATCAGGTGGCTAATTAGTTGGTTTAGGGCATCCTTTGTTTGAAGCCACAGCAGTGGTTTCCTTCCCCCCCCCCCATAGGCTATAATGCAATTGGACAGGCAGCAGCTATCAGAAGCAGCAGCATCAGTGGGAAGTGGGAAGCCCCTCAGTGTTGGGGATCCCCTAGGTATGGGGGAGGGCTTTGCCTTGCCTAATTGCAAACCCTTCCCCATGCCACAGGGGCTGCAAGACATCCCTGACCTTCCTCCAGCCAGCCTGACTCCCAGTCCTCCTCAGGGGATGCTTCAATGCCTGCCAGAGAACAGGGCTGAGGGCCCCATAGCACTATTGGGGTTCCTTCAAGAGATCCAGGGGGGGAATAAGGCTTTCAGGGACATATTGCTCACTAGGATCAGGCAGGCTCAACACAGCCTAATCAAAAGCAAGTGAAAAGTACATCTTTGCAGGCAAACTGCCACCTTTCTGGAAAATAGCCTCTGAAGAGGGGCCTGGCCCTGTGCCCAGAGAAGTTAACTTCAATTGACTCGCCTGCATTTCACTTCAGGCCCTCTCTGATTTTTCTGGAGCAGCCTTGTAATATTGAAGTGCTATCGCAAGGAAATTAAATCCACTGCACTTAGGATAAACGTAAGCCCTTGCCCATGAGCCGCTGTTTTACACACCCGAGCATCTCCACCATCACCTACATCAGGCTGCCTCACAGCAAAGACACAGTTCCCAGTGTCTGCAGAATATCCAGCTCTCCTCCCAGGGAGGGCTGCTGGTTATTCATGGCCATGGCTCTTTGCTGTACAGCCTTGCTGCCACGCTTTCAAGACATCAGGAAGAGATCCCTAGCAGAAACACCATTGTAGAGAGCTTGTATATGCTATATTTTAGCCTCTCCCCCATGCATCTCATGCATTCTCCAACACAGCCCTATCAATGCACTACAATGGAAACCTTCATATTTCCTTTAAATTAAACCCTAATTTACCCAGATAAGCAGGGCCTGGGTGGTAAGGCTGCCAAATTCCCACAGCTTATTGACATTCTTTCTTATTAGCTGTTACTGGCCATCACACTGATTTCACTTGCACCTCGTTAGGCAGGCTGAGGTGGGATACAGCTCATGGTCAGCTAGAGCAGTGGTGCTGGGACACATCCCTGGTGCTTAGGGGTCCAGGATGCTCTTGGGGGGTGGATACCGACCCACTGGGGCTTGTCTGCACTACAGCCCTGAAGCCTCATGCTAAGGAGGGCCAACACAGGGACCTGGGACCAGTGCTGGTGGCAAGAGGAGCATCCCCAGCAGCAAGCCCAGACCACTTTCAGCTCACCTTGTTAGTGCCTTTCCTGCAGCTGGACAAGCTTCCTGGCAAACCCTCTACCCGCTCGGAAGAAAGCATTTCTTAAACCAAAGGCATGTGGCCTTAAATCCCCTCTTTCTCTCCTTGTGAACAGATTTGGTCCAGGAGCCATGCATGCTCAGCAGCAAACCCACGTACAAGGAATGCGCATCAGCTCCTAGCAGGAAAGTGAATTATTGAAGTCCAGGGAAGTTGTGACGAACCAGTTGGGGTGGGCTGCTGTCTGCTCCGGTGAATTATTCAAAGCCTGGTTTTTAAGCAATTCCTGAAATAAAGATGATGGAGACAGGGGAGGGAGAAAAAAACACACTGCAAAGAGTCACTGTGATGCATCCTGGGTGCGGGGACAAAGCTGCCCCCTCCACAGACAGACATCATAGAATGGTTTGGGTTGGAAGGGACCCTCAAAGCTCATCTAATCCAGCCTCCATGCAATGAGCAGGAACATCTTCAACTAGATCACGTTATCCTGATGAGATGGGGGACTGCAGGCTTTGCTTTGCTTACATGTAAAAATACCTCCTTCCCCAAAATAAAACCCCGCCACTGAATAAATGTTTTAATGCTGTTTGATTCTAAAGCTGGATGCTGTGATCTGGACACAGCAGGGCTGGTTTAACCCCAATGGTGCAGCAAAACCAGGCAAAGAGAAGTCCCTGCTCCGGAGGACATCATGTGGATGTGATTTGATTTCAACAGAGCTGAAAGCAGCCGAGCTAGAAGAGATGTGCAGCGCTGGGAGGGGGGAAAACCCATCTCAACTGCCTTGGAGGCTCTAAAAAAGCCAAACCACAAAGGAAAACAAGAGGGAAAGCGAAAATACTTTATTACATCTGTTTGAAGTGCGGAAGATAGAGGAATGAGCAAACACCGAAGTGTTTTGGTTCTGCTGGCAAATGAATGCGCTGCTGAGCCTAATGGGATTTTAGATTAAAAGATTTAACGAAAAATAACAACCTGCTCCACAAATAGAGCTTTATAAGGTCAAATAACAGATGCATGTTAGCAAAAAAACACTGCCAGTCTTTTGCCTCCTTCTGCAGGGATGCTTCTCCCAGCCTGAGGCTGAGCGTCCCAGGCGCTCTCCTCTAATTCCTGCCTTTACCCTCAGCAGTCATGTTTTCCGCTGAGGATGGCTGAGGAATAATCCTCTGGGATCCTATTTTGGCTGCCTTTTCTAAGCAGAGCTTTGCAAGAAGTTTACACCTTTGCAGAGCAGCAGGGCTGGGGATGGAGAGCAGAGACCCAGCCTGGATGGCAGCAGGGATGCTCCATGGAGAAAAGCACATTCCTGCCTGTCTCAGCATGCAGTCAGGGCATTGCTCCCAAACACCCAAGGGGAGTCCTGATACCCGCAAGACCCCCTTTGCTAGCAGGGCCATGGCAATCCCATCACACAGGCTGGCCCTTCGTGTACCTTTTTCTGTTGGGGATCAGATGCAAGTCTCCCACGTCTCATTTTTGGAGCTGTCAAGTACTGTCTGCAGCTACTGACTTCAAGGACATCGGGGGGTTGCAGCATCCTTGAAAAATTAGACAACTTCTGAACACCTAAATAGATGCTTAATGACAGGCACTTGTGGGTGAGCGTGTTGGCAGCAGCCCAGGGCTGGGAGCATGGGAACCAGACACCATTAGGCTGCACGACGGGCATCATTGCCCCTGCTGTCCTCCCTCCAGTCCCCAAACAGAGCTGGGAACCCAGGGGAGAGCTCCTGATGGAGGGTCCCCATGTTCCTGCTCCACCAGTGATGCTGCAGGGTGATGGAGGACCACCTACATCTTGCCACCTCTGCCCCGAACCAGGACTGAATGTTCTTCCTCACCTTTGCAAGCCATTACCTCTAACACAGCAAACACTTTGTGGTGCTCATAAAACCAGAAAGCATTAGCTTTCTGGAGCTGGCCCAAGCATTTAGCTCCGCAATAAGGCAGAAATCAGGCAAATCCCCCCGCAGTACCAGATACCAGCCCCATATCCTCCGCCTGCCCATGCAACATCTCCAGTGGTGCCAGGGGAATATACGGGCAAGGGATAAGCTCCATTGCAGTCTGTCCAGATTAATAATAGGATGTGCTTTAGATCATGCTTATCCCTTTAAGCTCTTGTTTTCTAAGAGCCCCAGTGTGGTCTCACCCTGCTGCTCCCTGCCATCAGCTCAGCAATGGTCCCCATAGGACAGGGCATCCTGGCACCCGTCCACTCCTCATGCCACCCACTCCAGCAGTGAGGATGGGCTCCCCCAGCCCGCATCCAACCCTCCTAAGAGGGAAGAGCGAGAGCGTGAACACGCAGCATCCTTCTGTGGAGGGATGCTTGGGCATCGTGCTGAGGAGCGGATCCTCCCCAGCAGCCACCCCGGACCACCGGGTGATTGGGAAGTATCATGGGCCTCTCCAGTGCTCTCAGCCCCCCTTCTCCCCCACTGATTGCAATCAACACCTCATTCATACGACTCTGTTTACTAATTTTCCAGGAGGTATCATGCTAATGAAGGGAGCCAAGCAATCAACCAGCATCAAGCAGCCTCCCAGAAGTGGGGAAAAGGAGGAGAGGGGAGGAAGAGAGGGTGGCTGCCAGGAGAAAGAGGGGAATGGGCTAGGCAGGGGTGGGAGAAGGGAGTGGAGAGGCAGATGTGGGGCTCCCAGGGTTCTCTCCACCCTGCTACCAGCCCTGTATCCTTACCTGGAGTGGCTGGAGGACAAAGATGTTGTTACACATTCAGCAACATCTGCGGCATCCTTGGCGGGGTGTTGAAGTAGCTGGGTACCAGGCTGTGGAAGTCAAGGATGCTGGCCATGGCACTGTAAGAAGGCTGAGTGCTTTGGAGGAAGTTCAGGTCAACCTTTGGAAAGCACATCACTGAGCCCTGGGACAAGAGGCTGCGCTTTGCAATATCATCTGCCCCATGAGTTACAAAAGTGCCATTCAATTGAGGGCTCCACACAGGTACCAGAGTTAAAACTGGCTGCATCCTCACTGAGCACAGAGGCTGGAGCCTAGCCTGTCCATGCACTAGAGAGGCCAGGGCAGTGACAGGCAGGGCTGCATCCCCTCCATCCCCCCATGCCTTCGGCTGTAAGCAGACCAGGAATGACACCCTGCCTATCCCAACACCACTGCTTGACAGGATGCCTTCCTCCTATGGGGTGCTGTGGCAAGAGGATCTGTGGGGCTGGAGGACCCCTTCAGAATAAGCAACAAAGGGTTGTCCAGCAGGATATAAAGACCCCAAGCTGCCTATAAAGATGCTGCCTGCTACATCTTATGCTCTCTGTGCTTAGGTCCTTGGCTGCCAGCTGATTCTTCTCAGGCAGGTCCAGCTCCATGCTCACTGCAGATGGGGACAGGATCTCCATCACCTCCCACTGCTGCTGGAGTAGAGCTGTGGACACACAGCTGCCTGTTGGCTCATTGCTGCCAGGACTGCAGCTTTATTGATGCTCTTTGGAGCAAGGTCCTATTCTTCAGAGCAGAAAACTCCCTGGGGCAGGATTTCCAGCACTAGTGGACTGGGATCCCACATGGGAAACTGGGTCCTGAGGACATCTCCTTGGTAGAAAGCAAAAGAGAAAAGATGGCTTACAAGTGGCAATCAGGCAACAAATAACACAGTGGAAGACAGACATGATTCCAGCCAGATGGAGAAACAGCAACAAACAATCTGTCTTCGGCAGAGGAAGCCCTATCAGCCCCAGCCACCAGAGATGGGAGCATCCGAGGGGACCAAAGGCTTTGCCAGGTGTCCACTTTGACACCTCCCCAAACAAGCCCACTGACACTCTGCTTCCCAGCTCCACTCCAATCCTGGGAGACCTCCTTTTTCCAACAGGAGTGGCTTTCTGGGGTGCTACGAGCTGCTATTTCCTCCCCTCCAAACCTCAGGCACTGCTGATTGATGAATGGGCTCTCGAAATGATTGATCTCTTTGACAGTATGAAATGTGGTGATTACCTGGTGCTAGTAGATTTTCCTAAGTGTGTCTCATGCAGGAACAGGACATTTGTGCCATTACGGTCATTAACTCCATTGTTAGTGACTAATCTATGCAAAGATTTAGCCTGGCCTGTTTGAAGCACAGGACGCGGCGGCTGTGTTTGTGCCGGAGACGGGCTCTGCAATGGGAAAAGGGATTTTTATCCATTTTTCCTTCCTTTTTGGAATCCATTTATGGAGATCAGCATCCTCCAGGCATTTGTGCTCCCTCCCTTGATCAGGGGGTTTGGAGCTTTCCCCTGGTGGGACCATGGAAGCTCATGATGCTGAATAGCTTTGGGTAGTAAGCAGTTCCTCCAGCCCCTGGTGTCTCAGGAGCAGGGAGCTGTGCCGTAGGGAAGGAGGGTTTTCTCTGCCATTTGCCAAACCTAAACTTCAGCCCAGAAACTTATAACCACCGAAAATGACACCCAGCAGGGCCATAAGGGACCCAGCGCCGTGACTTTAAAGCCATTTCAACCTGAATGACCATCCAGCCCCGAACAAGGAGAGCAAATGCACTGCCTTTCCCCTCTGGGTCCCATCACCAGCCTCTCTCAGGGCTGACGCAGACTTTTGCTCCCCCTGAGCGCAGTATTTTCTCCTCGGAAAGCAGCCGTCAGCTGAGACCTAATCAGCATTGCTCCTAAAAGGTAAAGGAAACGGCAAAAACAACCCCTCCACAGCACTGTTGTAGCTGATGCTCAAGTCAGGGGATCATTTAGAGGATGATTTATTAAAGAGCAAATAGGTAAAAGGAAGATTGGGCAGTGGGGGGAGGCATGACAGAACAGGAGGGATTTAGCAACAAGGCAAAAATAGCCTAAAAACAAGGCAAATGAGGAAATAGCGACAGTTGCCATCCCCACAAGGATGCATTAAACTCCTGGCTGGTGTAACTCAGCAGAGAGCCCGGGAAGCCAGTGGAGCTGCAGTAATTTACAATAACTGCTAGTTTGGCTCCATTTAAAAGCTCAGCTTTATGAAGACAGCAATACGTGTGTGTGTACACGCGTGAGAAAGAGGAGAGGCGAGTTGGGATGGTTTTATTTACACTGCAGCTTCGAAGCTGCTTAAACTGATTTGAAAGCAGGTGAATAATTAATTGCATCTTTAAGGAACCGAGCTGTTAATAATACTCCCCACAGTGGCAGCTTATAAATGTTCCTGTCAGGGCAGAACATGGAGCATCGCAGAGGGAATGGGAGGGGGGAAAGCCTGGAGGAAAAGTCTTTCCCCTCGTTCTTCTGCCTGCAAAATGAATTAAAGTTGCCATTTTTCCTGTCATCCAGCTGTTGCTGACACCTGGATGTCAAATCAATATTATAATGACAGCGCCACAGCAAGGAGAGAAAGGAAATAGGGAAAAAAAGTCCTATTACTACATGGAAAATATTTATGCTGCCTCCCACTCTCCAGGGTATAGGCTGTTAATTGAGCACAAAGGGTAGGATTTGCCTGGAGCCTGCAGAACCCATCGGAGAAGCAGCCGATAATGCTATGGTGAAACTGGGTAAATGGGTGCTGCAAGGGGAAGGTGGCTCTGAGCGGGACAGCGCTTGGACCCTCCTGCCTCCAAGCAGCCCAGCACCTCCTGCTACATCCATCCATGCATCCATACATCCACCCATCGAGAGGTGCTTGCAGAGGTGGGATGCACAAGCAAATGGGTGCTTTCATGCTGCTTTCTCCCCTTGTTAATGATGCTGTGCAGCTCAGTGCATTCCAATGCCCTGGTTCATCTTCCACAGCCATGCCAACCCAAAGCCAGAGCCACCAGAACTAGCAGGGCTACACAGGTTAAAACAGCGCAGCACAAACCACCCTCCAAAGCCAGGATCTGTTGAGAGGGATCTAACCCCTTATGCTTTATGATACAGATAAGCCTCTAATAAGAAGTTGGAAGGGAAGAGCTGGGGGAAAAGCTGCTTCCTTCAAGGAACCTTTGACCTGAGAGAGGGTTTTGGCTCCATGCATGACCAAGTCCCCCATGTGAGCAGCCACAGCGCAGCCTGGCCAGAGTATCTCTGAGTATCCCCCAGCCCCAGGGGCAGCAGCTGCCCCTTACTCCCACCCAGGATGTGTTCATGGGGACAAGAATCACCCGAGGCTTTGCTCACACTTCCTTGGGTGGTCTTCTGCCTCCTTATTCCAGTGTGGGACAAAACCATCACTCCTCACCTCTTCAATGTCTCAAAGCCACCTTGTGACCTGTGCGCAGGGTAGGGGACAGCAAGAGACCCCACACTGCAGCTCCCAGCCTCTCCTCCTCTCCCAGTCCACTTCCAAGGTGGAAAATCAGCACCTGCAGAGCCCTGCCTCGTTTTCCATGATTAATCAGTTAGCTTGGGAGCAGCAGGACTCCCACCCTCATCCATCCCCCTCCCACAACAGCCACGTGTGAAGGCTGACGTTAATCAGATAAATGCCTTTGCAGTAGCACCAACCATTTCTCTAAAGCACGGTCTCCCTGGAGCTATTAATAATTACTCCAGACCCAGCCATTAAAGCATCACAAATAAAAAATGGGCTTAATTAAAAAATTAACTTTAGTGGCAAACCCACCCATGCTAACCTGGAACAGCAGAGCATTCATCAGGAGGGAAAGGAGAGGGGAGCTGAGGGGTGAGGAGAAGGGTCACATTCCTTGGGGCTTTGGAGAAGTCCTGCGCAAAACCCCTCCTTGGCTTGGCCTCACAAACACTAACGTGAGAAGGCACCTCCCAGTGCCCTGTGGTTTCTCTGTTCCATACAACATGTCTCACATGGGGCAGAGTTAAGGCGATGCCCAGCTCAGAAGCTGCAATCCCAATTGCACCTTTCCCTATAAATGCCTCTGTGCTGCTGGTGAGGGGATGCTTCTGCATCTTCTCAAGGCCCTGGGAGTCAGATTCCACTGCTGGGATACCCCCAGCTCCACTGGGTGCAGGATGAATCCTATAGAATAACTCCCTTCCCTGGAGGTGCCTGAACTATCCAGCTCGGCTGGATTTATCATCCCTGGGCTGAAAGGGGAGACAAGGGGAGAGGATGGAGATAAAACATGTCACCAGTGGAAAAACATTTCCGTTACCTCAAAATGGTTTGTAATGGGGGAAAGGGGAAAAAAACATGTGGAGATTCCCTCAGCCCCAGTTTCTGTGCCCAAGCTCAGAGATGCAGCTCACTGTGGCTGCCCCCGCACTATCACTTAGCACTGCACCAACACAGTCGTTGGTGCTAAAATGAACCCCAGTGATGCTCTGGTGAGCTCTTGGGGTTACAGCCCAAACTTTTCCTAACTAATAGCATTGCTTGAGCAGTCCTTCCCACTGGCTGCCTCTCATTCAGGGGTCTCAGGGTGTGGTAACTCCACAGAGTATAATGAATCTCTTTCCTTCCACTCACCAGCATCAGGGTTTGCAGAAGAGGGTAATGAATGGGTTCTGGGGGTGTTTTACACAAGCCTGATGGAGAAACATGGCTCAGCAGCTAGCCACTAACAAAAGACGCCTTTCTTGCAGGAGGATGAAAAGCAGGATGGATCGAGGCAGAACAATGCTTCAGTGGCAGGGGCAGAATTAATTGGATATGGGAAAACACTTAAATATATCCACGAGGAGAAACAGTGAGGCACTCGTGCAGCATTGCACGCAGGGAAAGCCAAACTGATGGACTTAGATAAAAAGAAAGATGTTGAGAGATGATTTCTCAGCTGGCACAAGGCTGTTAACACCTCCAGAAGACAGGCACAGATGATAAAGCCCTCTAAACTGCTGGATACATCCCCTGTGCCTTTCCAAAGGCTCCCAAGGCATCAGGGCAGAGAAGGAATACCTTCCATCCTCCCAGCCCAAGAACCTGCTAATGAATGCAAGGAATTTAATCCAGGGGATGTGGGGAATACAAAAGATTGAATGAATTTGAGTTGCTTAAGTCGAAGAGATGGTCAAGGGCAAAACTGAGTCTGCAGATACAGAAGACGATGGCTGCAAAGTGGAAGTGAAAGCCTATTTCTCTCCATTCAGGAGAAAAAGGGTTGGGTGAGACATTAGGAACTCCCTTTCCAGCGGTGCTGGGGGGGGATATGTAGACAGCCGAGGTCCCACTGAGTACTAATACATGGCTTGAGTTAATCACCCATTTCTGGTTTTAATGCAGAAAGCTGCACTTTCTGCAGTTACAACAGGAAGGGCAGTTCCAGAGCAGGTGGATTGCTGGTATGCTTTGGATAATTATGCCAGGATATTTGCTCGTTGCTTCCCAAAGCATCCCGCACCCAAACACGGCAGCTTGGCCTCTATCAGAACAAGGATGGGGCATCAAGGAGGAACATGACTTTATTTCCCATCAGACATGTGAGCAAATAGCCTGCAGAGCGATTACCCTTCATGTGCAGTGAGCAGAGATTAACAGTGATTTATCTCAGGCACTTCCCTTGGTAAGCACCCCCCTGCCTGGGCTGGAAGGATGCTGGGGGAAAGGGTGAAGAGAAAACACCCATGGGAGCTAGGGAGCCACGATTTATTGCTGTTCCCCTTTCTTGGAGGGTAACTCAGTGGTTAAAGCTCTTTTAGAGACCTCGGACCCATCACTGCTTTCCCATGCCTCACCTCTGCCTGATTTTGGTGCACTTCCCCTCTTTAAAAATAGAAAAGAGAGAGAAAAAAACCCCACCCTAACCCTTCAGTCTTCTATGTGATGGGGGCAGAATGTTTCTGCTCAGCTGAAAGCCTTCAAAACCAATATATAACCCACCTGTAATAATGTCACACTTAAGGAAATTGTTTCAAATCACATCTATTTGGGGAGATAGTAATTTAGACCAGCTTCCTCTGGGATTGCTCTTCCCATATGTGTGGCTCAACTGCCTGAGCAGCAGGTTGATGGAGCTGAACAGCCTGCTTCACTCCATGAGGGGGTCCTCAAATTCACCTGGCTCCCCATGGGCTCTGCCACCTCTGCTGAGCATACCTGTGCCAGCACAGGAATGGGTCACCCACTGAGAGCTCCAGTGTGAGTTCAAGAACTGCTGCCCATAGGGAATAGGAGAGAAATCTCCCTGTAGAATAAATGGGGAGAAAATAAAGGAGACCTCAGAGCAGCTCCAGTGCCTAAAGGGGCTCCAGGAAACCTGGAGAGGGACTTTGGACAAGGGCCTGTAGGGACAGGCCAAGGGGAATGGCTTTAACCTGCCAGAGGG
>WYDI02011540.1:0-11949 GCA_009867235.2 Psittacus erithacus
TGGTGAGGCACTGGAATGGGTTGCCCAGGGAAGTTGTGAATGCTCCATCCCTGGCAGTGTTCAAGGCCAGGCTGGACGGAGTCTTGGGTGACACAGTTTAGTGCAAAGTGTCCCTGTCCATGGCAGGGGGGTTGGAATGAGATGATCTTAAGGTCCAACCCTAACTATTCTGTGATTCTGTGTGGATTTGAAGCTTCCACAGAGTTGCATTATCACATAAGTATCCACAATATACACCACACTGACACAAATTACTTCTAAGACAGAGAAAGCTACAATAGCTGGACAGTGGTACAAGTTAGTAAAATAGCCTTATTAGTTTATGCTGACAATTCATATAATAAGTGTCAGAGTCTTTCTCTGCTGAGTTATAGGTTCCCCATAATACACACAAAAAATCAGGGATTTTCTAGCCAGATGACATACCAAGCCTGTACTGATAAGAGAAATCAAACATACTCTGTTTGAAAATATCAGAGCAAAGGAAAAGTCAGTCTGACCAATGTAACCAGAATGCAACATCAGTAATTTGCCATAACAATAAATAGTTCAATTCCAGCTACGTAACACTTTTGCTTTCAGTGTCTAGTTCCATCATGAATAACATAACCACATCCAAATAAATAAAAAGTAATTTGCATAGCAATTTTTCTTCAGTTTGCATATGACCTAATGAAGTTGCTTCCCTTTCATCTCTCCGAAACACTCCTTTGCTGGTAAATATTCAATTAATACCTGTCTCCAAATCGGCAGGAACCTGTTTTAATATAGAATGGGCAATTTGCTCTATCCTTCTCTGTTCCTATGTTCTCTGGGGGTTCTGGGTTATGCCAGGTCACACCATTCTCCAGCTGTGGGGGAAAAAAAAACCCAAATATTAAAATACACAGAAGCTAAAAAAGAATAAAGAAATGCAATGTCAAAATAAAACCACTACTACCAATTAACTTCATATGCAGTTATGAGCACTGTGTTACTACAAGGCAAGCTGAACCTACTTTAAGCACTGTGTTACAAAGCTGCCCAGTGGCTTGGGTCTCTGGTGATGGACACCTCTTTTCTTGATATTTGCTCAGTTTTAAGAACAAGTCTTTATCATTTATTTTTTTTAACAATTAAAAAAAAAAAAAATCACTAAACTGGATGCTTTCTTCTGTTAAATGAAAAGCTTCTAAAGACTTTATAACAAAAAGCGGTGCAATGTATTTGCTCCTCAAGCATCAATTTCATTTGTTTTCCATAAGAATTACAAATACTGGACAGGTTCTTTCCATTCAGCTAAGATAGTTACCTACTTCAGTCCAGGACCTGCTGAGCAGCCCTTTATACACCTGGCAGATAGAAAGCTAGGACTATTTACTCATTTGTCTCTGCAACAGCTCAGAGCTCAGTAAGGTTACCATCACTATTATTTTTGTGCAGCTAGAAAAGACTAAAATAATAGTAACATGCCAAAGGCCAGAATTAAAAAAAATAAAATAAATTCACAGTTGGCACTGGAAGTAAGCGCCTCCATCCTATAATCTCAGGCCATTAAAATTTCTCTAATTCAAAATGGGATTGTCAAGTTGCAAGCCATGACAAAAAAAAGCACATTTTAAAAAGGGAATTTTTATTTTGTTAACAAAAGCTTTATACAGCTGACTCACCTAGGTTCTCATTTTAAATCAACTGAAAACTGTTTACTACAAGCAGCATTTGAACTTGCTACCAGTTCTGTTCATGACTCTCAGACAAAATTTTCTTGCAACTTAACAGCACCGTTGCTTCAACAGCACATAACTGATCCCTGCGCTGATACTATAATGAAGTCTCTAACATAGCACATTTCTGCCTATTCCTTCGCAGAAATGGCTGCTAATACATCTTGAGCTCTGGGCAGGTAGTTCAGAGCATTTTTCCACACATATTATGACACAGTTATATTCCCTACCTAAAGAGCAGTTTAAGCATAATTTGGAACTGAACTCAACTCCAATGTGGCTATGGCAATCAACATTTAATGGGTTAACTAGGTTAAAATATAATTTTCAGATTCACACAGTGGTTTAAGCAGATCAAGAATCTTCACAAGTTTAACACAGGACAAGAATACAAAGCCAAATTATTCTGTGAGGCAGTGGAAAGACTGATTGATTCTCCCTAAGATTCAAATAAAACCACACGCTGCCAGCTTGAGATCCATGCTTTTCCAGGCACCTGAGCAGCTTCTCCCTTCCACACCTTTCTTTTTTCCCATCACAGATCTCTGCCCTCCTCTACTACAGAATCCTTTTATTTAGAGCCTGCCATCTGCTTAAAAAGACAAGTTTGTCTTGCCACCCAGAAGGACTGACAGATTTATCGAGAATTCTAATTCACAAATAAACCATCACACACAGTGTTTTGTGGTTTGTTTTTTTTTTTTTTTTTTTTGAACAGCATGTATCAGTATTTCCAGATTCATTTTGATTCAGATCTCCTGAAGAGGAATAAGCATGCACAACTGCACTGCCGCCAACCAGCCAGAAATATGCTTAATTATGTTCCACCCAGTAAATAATTGTTTACAGCTCATGCAAGCCACTACATATTAAATTTATTCAGGCCATTAGGTTCTTGAGAGCAGATGGACAACATGCTAGAAGGGAAATACTGGATGGCAATAAAATTACTTTTCAGTTCTTTTTCAGAAAGTCTCTGAGCATACCTGGCTTTCAGCTTGATCCAGCATCCTCTGCACAGCTGCCTATAAATGGTGCAAACACAGGACTAGTGAAAACCCTGAAGACACACAAAACATCTGGTTTCTTTAGTTAATAACCTAATTTACAATACTCAATGATTACACATAATAAAAGTTTGATGGGGTTTGCTTTAAAACTGGAAGGTTTACTTTTGCTCTGTAGTAATTCAAGTACTACAAAGCTGTTAAAGGATACACCAGACAACACCCTCGTGTAAATGATTTTCTAATCTAACTGCTAGACAACTCTAAAAGTTTCATTTTTTTTTTAGAACTATCATTGAGCTACTGAATACTTAAATATTTATCTCCTGCTCTAATACTCACTCTGGTTACAGACAGGCTCATCATCATTTAGCTTCACTAAGCTTTTCAACTCAGAACAGTCTATGTAACACACAGAAAAACACATTGCTTAGTGAGCCTCTGTTAAAGCAAAACATGTAACCGTTAAGAAACTTTAATATCGTAAGTTCACTGTATCTAGCCTTCCAAATACCAGAAAACAATGAGGTTATTTTTCCCTTTCTTCTTCTAAGTTGACTGAGCAAAACAACAGTCACTGTTCAAAACTGGCTGGAAATGTGTTCTAACAAATTATGCTAGGATGTTCCAAGAAAAAAAAGAAAAAAAGACATTTAAACATAACCAATACAAGAAAACTTTGTTCTCATTTGGAAGAGAATTAAATAAATTAAAAAAGATCAAATTAAAAAAAAAGAAAGCAATACAACATAAGGATCCAGACAGCATCTGGTACTAATTATCAAGTATATCAAATACTATTCACCCTAATAAAGAAAAACAAAACAAGTAAGAAAAAAATCATTAAAAAAACCCACACACACCAAAAACTGGAAAAAAATCAAAACCCAAACCAAAACCCCACCAAATCAGAAAATCTATTTTCTCACCTTAGGGAGGGAATTTTATTTTACTTTATTTTTCAAATCACTAAGTCAGAATTTGAATAAACTGCTGCTTAAAGAGACAGGCAAAATCAACTGAACAACTTTCTGCTGTTGAAATGAGTGGCTTGACTCACAGCTGGGTACTGTTTCCCTCTGGGTGACAGTCAGTGCCCTCTATGAGCCTATTCAACCCACTAAACCAGTAAAATAGTAACCCAGAGAAAAAACAACCAACCAAATCCCAAAACTCTCCCAACCAACAAAACCCCACACCAAACAAACCAGCCAACAACCAAACCAAAAAGAAAGCAGCTTCCATCTAGTTCAGGGAACAAACTTAGCTCACTGCAGGCTTAGGCAAAGCCAGACACAAGGAGACGGAAGGAATAAAATCCAGCTGTTACCACTGAACCAGTTGAACCCACTGGTTCAACTCTTTTGAAGAGTTCAACTCTGTATCTCAACCTTAAATAAAGGACACAACCATTATTTTCTCTCCCTATTCTACAAAGAGAGAAATAGGACACTTCACACAAGAGGAAGTAAGACGGGAAATACAACAACTGCTGTTCTTTTTCACTGCTCATGCAAGTCTTATGTAAGTAGTGACAAAACCAACTAGTACATGCAGGAGCCAGTCCTGTTCCCTCATGTCTCTTCTGCTGTGGCTACAAGACACAGCAGCAAGACACCTCCCAGTGAAACGACAGGAATCTTGTGATTGCTGAGAAGCTAACATGACTGATCCTAGAAAGCTGCAATCACCCTTTCCTGGTGATAGGCCAGTCCTCACGTTGGAATTCACTACAGGACATCTTACATCCAGGACATTCAACTTCTAAAACTCAAGAAGAATGTATTGTTAACAGAAAAGTTATCATTGCCTTGTATCTTCAGTACCATTTTTTATTCCACCCAAAGAGCTCGGAAAAAAGATACATTCTGCTGGATGAGTCGGGTGAAGAAGAGCTGTATCTTTTAAGAACTGTGTTAAGGAACAGCAGCAATGTAATTCCATATTCCATATCCTCATAGGGCATTTTCTTCAACACTGGCTGTACTCAACTGGGACATTTTAGGGAAGAAGTTCTTTACTGTGAGGGTGGTGAGGCACTGGAAAATGTTGCCCAGAGAAGTTGTGGCTGCCCCTTCCCTGGAAGTGTTCAGGGCCAGGTTGGACAGGGCTTTGAGCAACCTGGTCTAGTGGAAGGTGTCCCTGCTCATGGCAGGGGGTTGGAACTAGATGATCTTTAATGTCCCTTCCAACCCAAACCATTCTGTGATTCTATTAAGTAAGGATTACCTTTAATGCATGATGCAAAAAGTGTACATCAGAACCTGAATTCACAGTGTGTTTTTGTATTTAATAGATACAGAAATTGCATACTATGAAAACCTAGTTGCTTCTAGGTATATGGATTCACTGTATCCTCTTTAACAGTGAATAACAGTTTCAGGAATATAGACAGAACCAAGAGAAATAGTATTCTAACACATTTATACAATGGCTAATTAGAATAAAATCCCTCTTCCAACATGCAGACTGTTGAATCTGATAATGTAAGAAGATATGTAACATGTTTATCTTCCCACTGCCAGGAATCACCTCTCTCTCTTTCTTCTCCTGCTGCTTCTGCTGTGCTGCTTCTTTCTCTTTTCTTTGCTGCTCTTCCCACTCTTCTTTTATCTTCCTCTTTATGATTAAAAAAATAAAAAAAAATTATTTAAGGAAACAAATACTTTATAATCAGTCAAATTCAAAACAATCATGTTGTAGTGCAACTCCCTGACCATTATGTTTTCATCCAGTCATAAGCAACTAAATCTCTAGAGAAAAAAAGAAAAAAATTTTAAAGAGCGTTTTTTTTTCCCATTTTAATTTTGCTCTTCTAGAGTGGATGAAAGAAGAGCTTACTCTTTGAAACATACCAACTTCAAGAAAACTGAGTCCACTACAGAACAGTAAAAGATACTACACTAAATCTATCTTGCTGTCAGACACAACTGTAACACTCAGTTTATACATCACCTCTTCTTCTTCTTGACGTTTTCTTGCAGCCTCTTCTTTTTCTTTCTTAAGCTTGAACTCTTCTTGGGCCTTTTCTTCTCTCAGCAACCACTGTTCATGTAGCTTTTGTCTACCACAGAAACCAGATACCACTTAGACAAAATTTAATGACTACCCACAACTGATGGAATTCTCATGCACACAATTTAAATGTATTAGCTCAGGAATAACTACAGGTCATCCAATCTTCATTAAAAGAGAACATACCATAGGAATCATTCAGTCTTTAGAGAAAAAACTGTATTGCCCAAAATAGACAAAATGGATTCAGTTTTACAGACTGTATTGAAACTTTTCAAAGTACCAAAGTGCAATTAACTACAAATGCATCTACTGCATATATGGCGTTTCCTAGATTTTTCACCTTTCTTCCTCAAGTTTCTTTTCTTCTTCTTCTTCTTCCTCCTCTTCTTCCACTTCCTCCTCTTCCTCCTCTGACACTGATTCATCTTTTTCTGTAGTTTCTGAGAAAACCCAAGAAATAATGCACCTAAATAACTGGATGCTGTACTCAGCAAAGATACACAAAATTATATCATTTAAAAAAACAAAAAAGTCACAACCTACTAGTTCCACTGACAATACAAACCACACTTACCAGAGTCTCTTAGTTTGGCAAGTGCCTGCCGCTTTTTTTTTCGCTTTTCTTTCTTTAGAATAGCTCTGTATTTTTGATGGCTGAGGATGAGAGAATATTAATTACATTAAAACAGCCAAACAAAGGGTTTTACTTCATACACGCACTCAATTTACAGCCCAAAACCCCACAAACCACAAAATTAACAGCTGTTCATATGAAACAGTAACTCCACAAGGCCATCCGACATGATAATGAAATCTGTAGCGCAGCTGTCAGAGCTGCACGCAGACAGCAGCAGCAATCACATCTGGACACAACACAGAGGGTCTCATCCTTCCTGAGCTCTGCAGTATTGACGTTATCGCCAACTCCAACTCCCTTACTTCCTGAAACTTGGATACTACGTAAGATTAGGGAGAAAAATTTGCCGTTCTCCTATCCTACAATTTTGGCACATCTTTGATGCCATTCTAGTCTTCCTCTCTTCCATAGGGTATGAAATTTTAAGTCCCTTCCCATCTCCTCTGATATTCTCTACAGGCAGCAGCCTTAATGTACAGGTCAGAAAAGCACACTTCACTACCACTGCAGACAATGCTCAGGTCTACTCTTCTGCTATTGAAGCTTGGCCAGATTCATCCTTCCTTGTCTGAAAGCTCTGCAAGGCTGCCTAGAAACAACACCATGCTTTTGTTATGGTCATAAAACCCTTAAGTATCTGAAAGCCTTTTCATATCAACCCTTTTTCTATCATATTTCATTTTAACTTTCTTCTTTCTAGCCAGTTCATAACAGAAAAATAGGAGGGAAGGATGACCTTCACCTCTTGTCATTCTGCCATGCCAAATATTCAAATAGCAGACCAAAATCTTCAGGTTTTGGAGTATGTAATTTTAAAAGATTCCATAGGTGTAAATCAGACAGCCAAAACCTCACCTGCATCTCTAACCCTTCTGTTCAGGGTTACTCACAACCTCACCATCTGCATGCCATCATGGTGGCTATCCCAGCAACAGAGCACTTGCCCTCAAAGAGCAATGCCTGACCGCATACAATGCCCACATCTGTGCCTCCTACCTTTATCAATCAAGCAAGCCTAGTAGTGAACTCCTCTTGTAATGCCACCTGCCTGAAGCCAATCTCATCTGCTCAGCAAGTGCCTCAGGCTGAGAAGTGAGAATACCTTCTTCCCAGTTCCCAGACTTTCTTAGCTGCTCATGAAGCCGAAGAAACAGAGCCAACAATTCTCCTCACTCCCAGCCCACAGCAGCACACGAGAAGGTAGGCAAACAGCTTAAGCCCAAGGAGCAGCGACTTGGCTCGCTTCCTCCTCCAGCCCCACAGCACTGGCGACCAAGGCCACTCCAGCAAGCGCGGAGCGTAGACGCTTGCGAAGACAGGGAGCAGGGATCCCGCCATCTGCGGAGGGGGCCGGATATGCCGGCTGTCTCCTCGCGCCGCGGCCTTCGCTAAGCCTCACACCGGCCCGCGGCGCTGACCTCGGCCCTGGTTCCCACCATGGCAGCGCCGATCGCCCCGCAGCACTGTGCCTTCCCCCACCCCCATCCAGCTTCCGGCCCCGCTTCCGGGAGCCCCTCACAGTCCCGCTGGCCATCCCCAGCGCCAGGCCGCGCTCCAACCTCCGCCCCCCACGGGCGCCGATTGCACACATCCCGCTCATCTCCCGTGCCCGGCGGCGGTCGGTCTGCCATGGCCGCTGCCGCACGTAAGCTGCGCCACTCCCAGGCCCGTCCACGAGGCGGCCTCAGCCGCGGCCGCCGTGGTGTCGGCCAGGGCTGGGCCACGGCCCTCCTCTGGGATCCCCGGGCCCTTTCTCTTTCCCCTAGAGACGGCGGGGAGGCCCGGTACCGGCACCAGCCTCGGCCTCACCTCAACTTCCCCAGAGGGGACTCGGACACCAACATGGGCGCCGCCATCTTGCGTTACCAGCGGTATGTCACGTGATCCCTCGGCGGAAGGGTGCAAAAATCTCTTCCGGCAGCCGTAGCGGGGAGCGACGGCGACCTTGGCGGCGGGCGCGGATGGGAGGTGCGAGCACGCATGCGCATTGCGATGCCTGCCGGCATGGCGGTGTTCGAAGTCGCCTCGCTGAGGGCAGTGGAGTTTGTGGACGAGCCCCGCGCACCGGAGGCGGGCAGCGGAGGGACAGGGCAGGGGTACCCGCCGTCCTTCGGCGGCTGTGGCCGGGTCGCTGAGGAAAGTGCTGGGAGGCACAGGGGCTGATGGCCTGCAGCCGTGTGAAGCTGCAGCTCCAATGAGCTGGGTAGCGAATGCAGGGGGAAGAGGACAAGGTTTGGGTGATGGCTGGCTACAGCTGTGCTTAGCGTGTTTATGGATTATCAGAGTTACTTTTGCAAAATCTGGAAAACGAGGCCAGAGCTGTTCATGGAATCATAGTAAAATAGAACTGGGTTGGAAAGGACCTTAAAGATCACCTCATTCAACCCCCCCTGCCATGGGCAGGGACACCTTCCACTAGCCCTGGTTGCTCAAAGCCCCATCCGACCTGGCCTTGAACACTTGCAGGGATGAGGCAGTCACAGATTCTCTGGGCAGCCTGTGCCAGGGTCTCACCACTTTCAGTGAAGAATTTTTTCCTAATGTCTAATGTAAATCTGTCAGTTTAAAGTCATTCACCTTTGTCCTGTTACTACATGCCCTTGTAAAAAGTCCCTCTTCAGATTTCTTGTAGGCGTTTTTAGGTACTGGAAGGCTACATCAAGGTGTGTCCTGAGCCTTTTTTTCTCCAGGCTGAATGACTCTCAGCCTGTGTAGGCGAGGTGCTCTAGCCCTCTGATCATCTTCATCCTCTGGACTCACTCCAGCAGGTCCTTGTAATTCACATCTTTCCCTCTTGTATTCACATCTGAGAAGATAAAGTTACTCCTCCAGCCAAGAACTTCTAGGATTCAGCAAATGTGTGGAAAAGTAGCATTTTAAATTCCAGTTTATTGAACTGTCTTCAAAGACCAGAATTTATTTAGTCCACTGAATCTTTCGTAGTGGTTATCTTCCCAGCCTTACTGAGTAAAGCAGTGCACTTGATGCACTGTGCAGCAGCTAGCCTGTGTTTTTTTTCAGCACATTGCAGCCTGTGCTCCCCAGCTGAAGTGACTAGCTGCTGACAGCTTATCCACTCTTAAGTTGTGTTGGTTATCTCATGACATACGTTTGGAAACATGAGGTGTGCAATGCTTGCCAAAAGGCAAGCTTCTAGTTTGTCTTTTGGCTGCTATGAACGTGGGTGGTGGCTAGCTGTCCTGGCCTACAGCCTCTGAAAGAGCTGAGGAAAGTCACAGCTCCAGTGTAGCAGGGGAACGCCAGGCTGGTATATTGATGAATTTACCTGATGCTGCTGATACATTCCTATAATTGTCTCTGAGGCATACTACCTGTCTTGATTTTAAATGTATTTCATAGCAGGAAATGAATTACAATGCGCAGACCATCATGGATATGATGGGTCGAAATATGCAAGTTGTCATTAATCAGTTCCTCAGCGACATGCATTATAGATTGCAGTTTTCAGAGGCAATGGATTTGTAGGTTTTGCTTGGGCATGTTTTGCATAACCATTAATAATGTACATTGTTGATTAAGATCTAAATTATTGTCAGAAACCACAGTGTAAGAACTTGTGTATCCTAGGGGTGATATATTGCACAAATAGTCTGAGCTGCAGGCAGAGAAGCATACCAGAGCAGGCTTTGTCAAAACTGGATTAATTGACTGTGCTGTTAACAGCATAATGAACATTCTCTTATTTATGCTGAAGCTCAGTGAAGTTACTCAAAGCAAACGTGTGACTGCTGTAGTCAGCAGTTATGTTTGCTGTTTGACCAGTGAATATTCAGACCGTGACCTCTCTGCTATTACCTAACAATGTTTCAGATTCTGGATTGTCTTTTAAAATGAAGCATTTGACATTTTTATTACTTTTACTGTTTGCTTGTGCAGAACATACATGTAAAACCACACACGATTTGCTGCTTCTTAAGTACAGAAGATGGCAGTATTGTGCACTTTACAACTGAGGGACCAGTGACGCCCGTGAAAGTTTTGAAAAAACACAACAAAATGTGTTTCATAAATATTATTTCATCAAGTAATTACAACTGTATCATTTCACCTTCCTTTCAACGCAGTAAGTGCCATAACAGTAACCTTCCTTTATCTATAAGTCAAGCCTGACTTTTGTTGGTATGCTACATTTCATTGTGGCATTTTCCTGATATACTTTGGGAAGGATCTCTTGTAAGAAAACAGAAAATGCATCAACTACTACAGATACTCATAATGGTTCTGGAAAAAGCTCTGAAAAAATGCCTCTTTGAAACAGAAATACAGTAATTGCAGTTTTTTTCGTTTATTCTTATAAATTTATACATATAATAGCGGCTTGATATTCAAGTGCAGGCACAGAATTCCATACAATTTAATTGATAAGGTGTCGGAAAGAAACAAAAAATGGCCATTCACATACCCAGAGTAATGTGGCATTCTGGTTGGTAGCTATTAGCCCTTACATGGGGATTATAGACCGCAGACAGGCCTTTTCAAGCATAGGTTATTTCTGTGGAAACCTACAAAAAGTTTGTGTAACTCTCTCTTCCATGTTTCCTAAAGAAAAATAAACACCACTGTACGGTATGGTACTATATGAACCCAATCATGAGAAGGCCAATACTTTATGTATGGATGGTACTTCACAGAACAGCACAGAGCAGAGAAACTTTTCTCCTACAACTTGAAGTTACATATGAAGTTACTTATAATGAAGTTACTTCATTATAAGTTTCTGGGTGTCTTCTAAGATCTTTGCACAGAATTCTGCATGCAGCAGACCCACTCTGGGCAAGAGTACAGGTACTCCATTTAGCACACATTTGTACTTCGTTTCTTATGCTTCTGGTTTCCATTTCTGTCATATTTCCTCCCATTGTGGACTGACATAAGCAGGTAAGAACTGTTCACTCTCTGTCGTATGCCCAAGCCCTGTGTTGAAAAAGGTATTTTTTGTAAGCATACAGGTTATCTAAAAGTTGCCCTCATTTTGGCCATGCACTCCAGTAGAAGAGTGGTCCTCGTGGAACCCTACTGCTTTTATTTTCCTTCCTGAAGAAAATGGACATAAGAGAACATGATGCAAATGGCAGTAAATCACTGGTACGGATTTGGTTGACTAAGAAAATGATGTTGACTAGGAGACATTCAGGAAGTGTGAGTTTGAGATGGGAAATGGTCAGTTTTTATTGACACTTCAGGGATGTGAATTGTACTGTAAGCTTAACAGTGAAATGATGGAAGCAGCATCATCCTACGCCATACCCTCTAGAGCCCATTGTGGACAATCCTGGGTGCTTTCCACTGCAAAGTGCATATTTTCATAGAATCATAGAATAGTTAGGGTTGGAAAGAACCTTAATATCGTCTAGTTCCAAACACCTCACACTAAACCATGTCATCCAAGGCTCTGTCCAGCCTGCCTTGAACACCACCAGGGATGGACCATTCACAACTTCCCTGGGCAACCCATTTGTCCTGGGTTCAGCAGTAGCAGTGCCTCACCACCCTTACAGTAAAGAACTTCCTTATATCCAATCTAAACTTCCCCTGTTTAAGTTTTAACCCGTTACCCCTTGTC
>WYDI02011541.1:0-16070 GCA_009867235.2 Psittacus erithacus
GACAGGTTGTGGGGGGAAAACAAGCAGGCTACATGCTTTGTCTAATTTACGACTAAGCTTAAACCACAACAACAGTGCATCTGCCATTTCCCTTCACTCACAAAGTTAAAAATTCTGTGCAATACAAAGCAAATAAAGTGAGCCTGGTAAGATCTATTCTTTACAAATCAAGCTGCATATTGCTCTTGGTTATCTCTTAGAAAAATTAGACTAACAGGGCAGCTATTGCCAAGAGTCAAAATGGTGTAAGTCTCCCGAGGACAGCTGTTCCTGTGAATTGCATCCCAAATTAAGTAGACACCTTTAGATTCAAAGAACTGGAGAGATATAACAGAGAAAGGTTTGAAGCAGGTTCAAATAATAGGATCAGTATAGACATAGTAGTGTATGAACTTAGTTTCTGAACCTAAAAAAATCCAAATTCCTGACCTTGAAATATGTACAGAGTAAAATTCACTGCAACTTAGCTGTTGAATTTTCCCCGGCAGAATACTATAAAATTGTGACATAAAATATCAGCTGTATCAGAAACAGTCTGCTTTGGAAAATAGGTTTTCAAGCCTCACAGTGTAGAGGATGGTAATATATGATTCAGCCTGTTTAACAAGTCAAGCAAGCACAGGATAAGAGTGTCTGAACCCAGAGGTGATGAGCTGCGTTTCCAATTGTAACCCACCTCTTTCATGCATATATATAAAAAGCATTTCCTCACACTGAATATATTCCATTAATGACAGCTTCCATTTTCTTCCTTCCCATTTTATTAAAAAGTGAAAAGAAATGAAGTTTAAAAGCCAAGCAGAAAGTGTCTGAACACTTAGAGTACTCCAAGGCTAACTTTCCTGGGTTTTTTGGTTTTAATAAAGCTTTGGTGAACAGTTAGCATTACTCTACCAATCAACATAATTGTACATGATCAGAAACTTATGTGGAATCATGAATATATGTACATGCATGCAGAAAAGCTGTATGGATGATAATCATATTAGCTACATTTTTAGACTCTGGCTTATTAGCAGAATATCTTAGTTGTGAAATGCTTGGCTTAGGTAGGCTCCTACACCTCAACTTTGAATCTTGCGATTTTGCATTAAAAGAGCAAGAACATTTCACTCCCACAAAGACTGCAGCTATTTTCTGATATGACCGTGTGATGCCTAATGCTTCTTCCCTACATCATCTTTTGAACATTGACAAATTGCCAAAAATCATAATAGATATTGTACATTGATGCCATATAGCCTTGTGATTGGTTTTAATAATTTCATATGCTATAGTGAAAATAAACTTTGCAGCTTTTCTATTCTTTGAAAGACAGGAAGAATCACCTATCCTGTTTCCCTGAGAACAGGTTGGAGAACAGCAGTGTTCATAACCTGCTAAAATAAACCCTGAAGACCTACAATGGAGTTTTAAACCCTTCTAAATTTTTTTAATAACAATATTCTGCCCACCTGAGCAGGTGTCTGTCTTTAGTCTTTACCTGTTGAGTCAAATGTCAAGTAAGATGAAAAGAAAGGCATCAAAATGCTTGCTTACAAATGAAAGCTGACCTATCAGATGACAGACACTCTCTGTTTCTCAAATATGAACTGTATTGCAACCATGGAATTGTCAAAAGTGTACCCTACGGGCTTTCCTGGATTATCACATTTCCTGTGATAAGAGGAAGCTGAAGTTACAAGTGTCTTTTAGGAACAGTCCCTTTGAGTCAAAAAAGAAAAGACATTTTTTAACAGAAATGTTGGCTTCAGAAACATGATGATTCTTAAAAAATTTTTTTAAGTGTCTGGAAAGCAGGAACTCCCTATCCAGTATTTCTCTGCTGTTTTCCTTTCAGCATGTAGGATAGATTTCTTCTACTTCCAGAAACGGAAGCAGTAGAACTACTAGCACAGAGACATAGAAGTGTTATCTATAGCTCTATATACAGACATGTTTCTCTTTCCATCCACCACCTTTTCTCTGGTTCCTTCTGTAGTCTTTCATTCTCTAAGCAGATCATGACAAGAGTAATAGTAGATGTAGGAAAGCTTTTGAAGCATTCCATCTGAGCACTAGAAAAGAATAAAAACCTTTAGCTAAAGATTTGTTAGCCCATTCAAAGGTATGTTTCAATACAGCATGCTGAGGGACCAGTAGCTTACTGCATGAATCCACTGATGGAGCTTGCCTGAGGTGATACAACATTCTCTTCTACTTTGCTTGTTTTACTTTACTTAGAAGACAGCTACAAGCTTCAGCTCATAGTTCCCTTTTAACACCATTACCAGGGAATTCAACAGTTCATTTCCTCTAAAGCTAGAAGTTACATTGCTGCATTAGGCATTCGTTGCTAGTGGACTTATTTTGTTTTAACTGACTTCTTCAGAACCACCTAGCTCTAATATCCAGCAAGAACTAGACCACAATATTGATAATGCCTGAAAAACAAATAAATAAATAAATAAAATGTTTAAGACCGTTGCTGTGCAGCAGGTTTTCTTGTGCATCTTTGGTCCAGGCTATCTAGTGATCTCCCAGATAGCAGCAACAGATGGTTTAATAGTAGCAGAAATAAGGGGAGAATATTCCTATTCAGGCAGTCTGGGTACAGCAACCACATTTTAGGAGCTGAGGTAGCTGAATCATAGACATCAGCCGGACAACAGCACTTGCCCTCAGAACCAGAAAACATCCTCCATAGTGCTTTATTTGTTGAAATAATATATTTTGTAAGCTTATTTCTTAGTAATGGGTTAGTGTGATGATGGAAACATCTAACTGTCAGGGCACAGCATGGGCCAGGATCTCTGTGGGGCCAAGTGCAATGGAGATTCCCCACGGGTGCTCCCCATGTGCTCCACCACCCCAGCCAGGAGCTGGGCAGCTGGGGAAACGAGGGCAGTCCCAGCGTGGGCTGTCAGGCTCCTCCCTGGGGACAGAGAAAGGCCAAGGCTGGGCTGGGATATGGACCTCTGTGTGGTTTGGCTCAGAGGAACACATGGCCAGGCAGGGAAGGGCTGTGGGGACCTGCAGACCTGCTGTTGCATCATTGGAGCAGAGGCTGATGGCCCAGGGAGACTAAAATGGCGTCCTGGGCCATAACTTGGAGTGGGCAGGGACAGTCAGGCCCATCAGTGCCCCCACAGCCCTGGCACCATCAACAGGGTAGCACCATTAGATGTATTCCTGCAAATACTTGTTTACTTAAGAAACAACAGGTTTGCTTCCTCATAATATATGGAACTGAAATGGGCAGGAAAAGCCACAGCAGAACTACTGACATTTCTGCATGGCTGTGCAGCCTTTTATAAGAAAGCTATTTATTTTGAGCACGAAAATCTATGAATTCAAGTAAAGATCACCACAAAGCTGGTGACCCACAAGACACTAAAACTGCCTTCTCTCTCTCCCATTAGCAACTGAAGGCTTCCACCCTGAATGGTTACCAGAATGACAGTAAGCGATAGCAAAATTAGCATAAAACTGATTTGTCTTTATGTAGAACTTCCTGGTTTTGACTGGTATAGAGTTAATTTTCTCCCTGGTAGCTGGTACAGTGCTGTGGTTTTTTGGCTTCAGTCTGAGAACAATGCTGATAAACCACCCATGTTTTAGTTGTTGATAAGTAGCATTTACCCTGATCAAGGACTTTTCAGTCTCTCATGCTCTGCCAGTGAGGAGGGACACAAGAAGCTGGAAGGGAGCACAGCCAGGAAAGCTGACCCGAACTAGCCAAAATCATGGGCAGGTATTTTTGATGTAAAGGGTTTTGGGCTAGGCCAGAACATCCTGGAATTGACCAGAACATTAAGGGCTCAGCCTGACCATAGAGGGAAGTGGCCAACCAGAGGGCAACACATAGTGGCCAATCGGAGGGTGGCAATGTTCAAATCCAGCCAATCCTGTTGGTAGTTTTGTGCACATGATCAAAGGTAGTCTATATAAACCGTGTAACCAACAGTAAAAGGGTTTCCAATGATAAATAAGTTTTTGGCATGAAACTCTGCTGGAGTTTGTGTCCTCAATCTCCACAGGTATTACAGTCTTGCAGGTACTGGGGATTTTGTGAGGTACTGCCATCCAAAACCAAGGAGCAGACATTTCAGCAGGCAACATTTGTGAACTCTCCTGTTTTACTGTGCATTTTTGACAGGCTATTTGTGTAATGACTCTAACTTGTTCACCTTTGCTTCGTGTTTGGATTTTATCAACTTCTGACACGTCATATTTGAAATGTAAGCTATTTTAATCAAATTAGGGGTAGGCCCATATCTTGTTATAATTTCTTCCTCCATTTAAATACATGTTAATCTTGCAACCAGGAAGATAATGGCTTACATAGTCAGTGGTACTTCTGTTCTTATAAACATAAAGGGAGAAAAGCAGCAGTTTAGGCAGAGGTATTAGACAAGGAGGATTAGGAACTCTTTAGGGTTCCTCTTCTGGGTCAATAAGACTATCTCTGAAGTATAGATCCTACTACATTTCCTACAGCTAAGATTTTGATTCAAGGAGTTGATTTGAAACTTAATTTTTTGACATTACATTCAAACTAAATACATAGATTTGAATAAATCTTCCTTGTTACAAAAAAAAATGTATAAAATACTCATAAGTACTTTTGGGCACACCAACTTAAAAGGTTCTTTCTATGAGTGTCCATGGCTGTGAATGTAGATTATTCAGGTGAATTTAAGCAGAATCAACACTAAGAGAATATAATTCTGCATAGTATTCTCAGTGTTTTCACATTATATCTAACTGCATATCAGAGTGAATAGTCACACAAAAATTATACTGTGCCTTGACTGTACCCAAATAATGTGTCAGGCATTACCGTTACAGCTGAATTTCTAAGGGCAAAGGTAGTATACAATAATATGTTGCACCTGGCACTGAAATAGAGTAAAAGCACTCAGAGTGGTAACTTTTGGGTGGGGGTAATAAATTGTTAAGACACCTGAATTACATCTCACTTGCTCTTCTGAGCAAGCTCACCATGGGTTAAAGACAGCAGGACAGTGGGACTGACTGCCTACCTGTAGCAATACATTTGCAGAATAAAGGTTTAAGATTTCTATGGACCAGAATTTCAATGCTCGTATTACAGCTTCATGAGGCTTCATCAGCTAGCATTGCATAAATCCTCCAAGGTATTTTTTTTTATGCTATCCCCAGGGAAGTAGTGAGAAGTAATTTCTGCTATTTAAAAGAGAAAATAGAGGCCTTGTTAAAGATTGGGAGTTTTGTGGGGGTTTTTGAACATAAAAATTAAGCAGTGAAGAATACCACTTTTTTGTTGTGGTGTAGGTTTTGGGGGGTTTTTGTTTATTTGTTTGGTATTTTCTCCCCTCACAGTTTACCTTTAAGCTCAATTACCAGTTTAACCAACCTGCCAACTTCTGAAACTCTTCTAATTCCATTTTGCCTTAACTGTAGTACTAATTGAAGCTACTGCGCTTACTTTGATTGAGGTTCCTGCAAGAAAACTGTTCGATTGTTTCCCAAGGACACCTGAACTGTGTGGAACTGACTGTAGAACTGAAAATTATAAGCATTGTACAACTTTTGTTTTGATGCAAAGTTATGAAATTATGCATATCATTACAGAAAAAGATAGAGGAATCCAGTCATATGTTGTAATTTGGCAAAGGCTCTTCTAAAACACAAGGAACATAACAAGGATAATGAAAAAGTAGAGTTAAAAATTGTCAACACCAACAGAATCTAATTGGTCCTATACTGAAATACAAACCCAAGATAATTGCAGATAACATAAAACAGTGGCAGGCATCCAGCAGAGTGATCTCACAGAAAGAAATAAAGATTAACTATTTTCAAAAAAAGAGCTAGGAATACTTGTTTTAATTTATATTTAAAATTTTAAAAAAAGCTTTAATATCCTTTCTGTTCCCCTTCTGTAAATGTCTAAATATATTTCTATAAATGCTGGAAGAGGTACATTTGTAGATGCAAGTGGATTTTGGTGGCTATACAAAAACATTTCAAATGAAATGAAGGACTCATATTCACAGAGGTCGACAATAATATATTCATGTTGTAGCATAAAAGCTTAAAGATATTAAGAAGCTCTAAAGTATCTTCTATTTAAACATACTAAGAATATTTTCAGTATTTCCTATCCTTACCGCAAATTGGAAAGTAATTATTTCTCCACTGCTGCCTTTATGTTTATACATGGAAAAAAAGTGATATTTACATGTGCATACAAACATTTAAATAAAATATTAATCATATATTTAATTTGGATTGTAAGATCTGTAATGTAGCTGACAGTCTCCCAAAATAAAATTACAGTACTATTTCTGTGGAAATTTCAAAATCTACACAGGTCAACACCAGAAAATATACCAGAGAGAATACTTTTGTACTGGCAGGAAGATGGACTGCCAGTCCATATCACCAAGGCCAGTGTAACTATTACCAGTTCTTAAAATTTAAATCCTTCTGAAAAATGTGGCAGATTTATCAGCACCATGGCCCATGCTGAAGGTGTTTAGCAGTGGCCTCAATACTTTCCTGACAATAATGTATTTTAACATTACGTTGTCTTAAATTTTCTGCTATCCGTGAAATCCTTCTCTTCCCCTGAAACTCCATATTTGAAAGTCTACTTGAAGTTCTCACTTCAGCTAGCCAAACATCTTGTAGCTGATGAAAAAAGACTGCCCGTACGAGGTTCTTGTTCTATACTTGCAAATGTCAATATCATAGCACCATAGTTATCATCTTGCCTTCACTTTGGGAGCAACTCGGGGATTCTACTTCAAACATGTTGACCCTATGCAAAGCCATACTAGAAAGACAGATGAGTCTAAAGGGATAGTGTATCTCTTCCTTTGTGGGCCTGCAAACTTAATCTGGTGCACAAGTTGCCAGAAATGATGTGCTTTTCAAAACATATCATTTAGCTAATCAACACTGATTTCTATGTAAACATAATCTGACCTATCCTGTTCCCATAGTTTATGTCCATAGCTAATTTTGATGACTGCCTCATTTTCACCTAAGGGAAAAGTGTATGTATCAATGATAGCCCCAAGATCTCTCACTTTTTGAAACAAGGTGAAACTTACCTCACACAAATACATGAAAATCAATGATCATTCCTCTCCTGTCTAACACAGGAAATTCAAATGTCATTTGAGCTGGTGATGAAATTATTATTAAGCATCAGAGATAACAATTCACCAAAACAAATCATTTTAGGACATACACCCACATTCAGGCAGTTTTTTGTTTGGATGTTGATCCCTGAATCCAACAGTGAGACTCGGGAGTCAGCGATTCAACTCTTGTCTCCTGCACCCTACCCTGTATTTCTATTGACTTTTCCTGAACCCTACAGACAGCCCAGGGTTCTGCTTCCCCTGATCCAACCCTGCCAAAAACATGTTTCTTTTAGGGGGAAACACACAGATTCCTTTGCATGTAAAGCAAGGCATGGAAGGAAAAGGAGCTGGTGAAGGCTGTTCTCTCAAATTTATGGATGTGCTGTGGGGGAGATGTATGCTTGGTAAAAGCCTGGACTAAACAGCTGGAATGGTAAACAAGGTCTTATTTGACTGTACTGCTGATGTACCATAGTTTTATTTGACTAGTGCCCTGGCTTCACATTTAATGTCTTCACAGAGGCAGCAGACAGACCAGGAATAAAGGCTCAGTAAAGAATTTTCTTTTACATTTTTCCTTTAGAAAAAATTGTTCTACTTTGTTGTAATTATTTGAAAACCAGCAAATGTCAAACCACTGCTTTTCTGAGCATGATCTCACCATTTTGAGGTGTATTAGAATAGTTACATACACAGAATCCAACTCCCATTCCAGTTAAATTTCATGTTCTTTAAATACACACAGCAAACACTGTTCTGTGCTAAGTGGGTAACAAAAGTAAAGAAATATCAAGTGCTTCCTGCTTTCTAGCTTGTCTAACCTTCTTGCATGTGCTAAATAATCTGTGATGATCTGAACCATATCATATGTTATAGAAAGGATCTTTAATGATTCACTGAGCCTCAGAAATTCCTAAATTTTCATAATTATGCAGGTTATTGCCCTCAGACATGACCAGGATTTCTTTGGATGTGTCTCAGGCTTTTTATCATCTTCCTTTGCATCCTTTTCCTGTGTCCTCGGTTGTCTGTATCTGCTGGACAATTGGTTTACTATTTTCAAAAAGCTCCAATGGACATTGGTCTCAGCCCTTTTCTCCTCCATATCTTCACAACTGCCCTCGCAACCAAAATGGATCGCAAGTTCGATATTTGGGCTTTTGCTTATATGGACGACTTCCTCCTCTGCCACCCAAGCTCTAGATACCTTGCTACAGTTAGCCACGCTCTCTGCAATTTTCTTCAAACAGTAGGAGTCAGGATTAATTACGATAAGCATACTCCTTCTTCAGTTCATGCAATCAAGTTTCTATAATTTATGGAAAACTACTGCTCCATTTCATGGTATAGGCTAGTGTTCAAGATAGAACCACAGCTGAAGTCTGAACCTGGTCAGAGAGTATTGGACTCTGACAAGCAGTCATGCCCTTAGGCCCAGTTGGTCATGAGTTCTTTACTGCTCTACCAGATACGTATTATTTCAAAATGGAGTTGCAAGTAACTTGATCCAGCCATTTCTTTTTTCTTGCAATTGAAAGTAAAATTTAACTTTTTTGTTGTTGTTGTTAATTTAAGACTTGTTTAGTCCTCATTTAAAGCACTTTAAAATACAGTACATAAAGTTATTATGTAAAAGGAAGTTATTTATTCAATGTAGGCATGGTAACTAAACAGTATGGGTTGTTTTTTTTTTTCCCAGGCATATTTTCTCTGGTTATTGCTTTCTATTCACAGTAGTGTCATTCTCTGTCCAAATAAATAGAGATTATGTAAGAAAGAAGAAATTGTACTGTGCTTTATGGAGGCATCTCTTAATACAATAGGCATTGTAGAAACCAACATGCTCCTTAAGCAATGTGGGATGCTAAATCTATTTGGCATCACACGGATCAAACCTGGGTGATTAATTACAGACCTAATAGGAAAAGTAAACAATCCATCCTCGTTGCAGAGCAGTAAGCATACATCTTCTTAATCACAGTGGGATTATAATATCCTGCTCTCCACGTGTGTGTAACTTTATGTCATCAGCACCTGCTATGATTCATATAGAGTTATTATTCTTATTTTACAGTAAATACCAAGATGAAAATAACTATACTGTATTTGATTTTTGATTGCACAAAGAGAAAAGAATAGTTATGTGCAATTTGGGCTGTAATATTTCTTTTTTGTTGTCTCATTTGGGAAAATGTTTTTTTCAACTGCTATCATCACTATGCTATCCATAAAATTGCACTTTTCACTGCCACCTAAGCTTTTTAACTACAAAGCAATTATACTGCCATTAAAGGACTACAGCAGAGCACACAAGTATCACAATGTTTTCTTCTTTTTCACTATGCTGTTTTATTGTTGTTAAGAACAAAACATAAGCAAAGTAAGTTCTGCCTAAACATATAATCTTCAAGGTTTTGTTCTGTTTTGCTTTGGTTTTTGTTGGGGTTTTTTTATCCATTTGTAACCATTTCTATTTTACCCTAACAAATGTCTCTGCTAGATACAAAACCTGAACTTAACATTCTACTCTAAACACTGAGCATATGTTACAAACTGGAGAAGAACTTAAGTTACTGGGATCCAGATCTGTTAATCAGCAGAATGGACCCCATTAGCTTCAGGACAATTCAGATCTTGTTCTGAAGCTCCTCCCAGAGACTATGCAGACCTTAGCTGTATCACCTGGATTTAATTTTTAGGTGATTTAAAAAAATAAATAAAACCCCCCAAGTTATTTATTCTAACCAAAATGATGAACAGCAATGAACTGAATGGGGTTGCAATGAATACAGAAGTCATGTACTTAACCACTCTTCCTTCAGGCAGAAACAGGTACATCTACATCCTTCCCATCCCAGACATAATAAATGCAAGTTAACTTGTTTGTATTAGACAAGAAAAGAAAACCCTCAAGATTTCAAGTTTAAAAATTAGTATTTCCTTCAGATTCTTTTTCACTGGCTTTTGTTGAAACTGCATCTCCAGAATCCAGACCTGAGTAAAGCTGCTGTTCTCAAATGGTTCTGTTGGAAATGTGGGAAAAGTATAAACTATCTTTTAATCATCCAAAGAGAGAGGAAAAAAACCAAAACAATCCTATTATTCAATAATTGAGATTATTTTTTGTCAAAATAATTTAATTATCTCTTTCATCATTACTACACTGTCAATTTTGTTGTAATTTATTAGAGGAGAATATACCATGCCAGATCAAACAATGAGGGAGGGGAGGCTGCTGCTGCAGCTCCATGTCCCCAAGGCCACTCAGTGACAAGAGTGGAGATGTATTTCCAGTAAGCACACATATAGAGAACACACATTTGAGTTCTCCCACCTGCCATTGTCTCTCTGTGCTGCTCTGTGGGTATGTTGTTTAGCTTTTATCACATGACAGATCTGTTGTATCTTGAATTATATCTAAGGAAGTTTAAAGCCTGGATCCATCCAATGCAAGGCAATTGGCTTGTGACCTGGACGCAGACTTGCATTCTATGTAATGAATTTCATACAATTCTAGGTAACTCCATGACTCAGGACCCAATCTAAAGTTCAGTGAAATGTGTGAAAGTCTTATTTTCTCATGTGCCTTTGCAAGTACAAGGTGAAGAAGCAGATCACTCTGTGTTTGAATCTGATCTATGAAGCAAACGGGTTCAGTCCTTTAGCAATAGCTTGCTTGATTCTGACACTTTTTTTAATTGAAATTTAAGAAAAATGTTTTTTTCCTTTCTTATTTATTCCAATACAGGATTGTCATTTATTGTGGGTAACCAATTTAACCACTGTATATTTAAATACATTTCGGAATATGACAAGTTATATATGTATTTAAATGCATATATAAATATATATATATAAAAGATAGATAAAATATAAATAAATAGAAATATAAAAGTTATAAATAAGAAAGCTCTTGGACATCAGATGTATATTTGAACAGCCTGTTTCTTCAAAATGAACATTTGTAAAGCAGAAGTTCTTGACAGTTTGTCATTTTTAGCAAAAGTGCTTAGTAACTGACTCAGAGGAAGACAGCTTCATGTCCTAATTCAGGTAGAAGAAGTGGGAAATGTTTAATCCAGCCTTTTTAATAATGAAAAACCAACATTCAATTAGGGTTAGCCAGTTACTTTCTGCAGGTTCAGCTCACGTTGCAATTATTGTTGTTTCATTCTGTTTCAAGCTATTTTTATATTTTAAAATAAATTCTTTCTGCCAATTTTGCTTTTCCTGCTTCATAGGTTCCTAATGATGGGTTGTATTAAAGTGTAGAGAAAAATATATATATTGTTTGTGAAGCAATGCTTTTACGTGCAGTAAGAGTCAATATTCCGTGTAAGGTGCATGCAATGATCCAAACTCTACAAAGCTGATGTAACTAGAATTACTTTGTGCAACAAAAATATATCCAAAGTGTATTTTCAAGGAAGTATCCATTGATGGCTCCATTTTACCCTTGTTAAAATGAAACAAAAATCCTGTAGCATATGTTTCAAAGCCTGGGATATACAGAAAAGCAACCTCTTCCAAGTAGTTTACTTCGCACAGTCAGGTCACATTTATTCATCTGAGCTGGGAGAACACTAGATTTTCTGTTTTTGAAAAGCCCCTAAATATACAGAAAAATTAATTATTTTAGAAGCTGTAAAAAGATTGAGCATTTGCCTATTAGTAGAATGTGCCTCAAGCAAGAAATATACCACCATACACACCGATGCCTCTCTAAACCCCCCTCTTTGTTTTGCATATGGTTCTGTCCATTCAGCACCTATTCTTTTTCTGGGTTTTTTTTGCTCCTTCTCATACATAAGCCAGGACTGTGCCCCTACCCTTGACCAATACTGTAACAGAGTTTTGTGGAGAAGCCATGTCACTAACTAGCTGCAAATTTGATTAAGTGGAGACAAATCCTTAGGCTAAGAAGAAAGAAGTGTATTTTGTGACTATCAGGTTGCAGTTTATTTGGCTTTGCTGGTTTTAATATATTGCATGCCCTTTTGACCCGCAACTCTTTAGCTACCTACATCAGGAGGAGGAAGCGTTTCCTAAACATATGCATCAATAAAAAGAGCATCTTTTTATAAGGTTTTCTTACATTATGACTGAAGTTTTTATTTATATGTATAAAATGACAAGTCTTATTCTTTTAACAAGGTTTTGATACCTTAAAGTAGGGTGTTGCTTCTCATTTCTTACCCCTTTATTTCACTACTGGTAACATAACAAAATCAAAACTTACTTGTAAGTACTTACCTTGCACAAAACAGATCAATATGCTCCACTACATGTATCACATCAGAACAGCAGTCAAGTCTAATTGGTTTCAAAGTTATGTGGCACAACTACTATTATAACGTTTTTCCTAGGACGGGCTCAGCCAATATGTTTACTACTTTTTTTAAAAAAAACCAAAACAACCTATTCTGGAAATGTATGTTTTAGGTCTATCAAAAAGTATAAAAATATAAGTACATACTCTTCCTGGTCTTAAGGCTTCTGCTTATGCCTTAAATCTTCAATCTATATCTTAGCCTGTGAGCATACTCAGTTTTACTACCAGCCCTAATAGTTCCTGAAGTGTGATGGAGACTTGCATGAACAGATGATTATGTAAAAGTTAAAATAAGTTGGGTTTAGAAGGATTAAGTGATTCCATATATTATCTCAAAGACCTGTACTTCAAGACAGAACAGTTCAAATAATTCATTGCTTTTCTCTTTGATAGAAATGTAGGGTTTAACCTTTTGGGAAGTCTTTTTCTACAGTGTCAGCAGCAGCTCCAACCTGTCAGTTCAGCAGTACTTTACAACTACTGCAGTTCACTTTGTGTGTGATAGGGAAGAGAGCAGCAAGACTGATACCCAGGCTCTTCCAGGACTGTGAAAAATGCAAGATATGATTGACCAGTTATAAGGACAGTTTCAAAAAGCCCAGTGGAGTGAGAACAGCTTCAAGGCAGAGTAGGTAATAAATAGAAAACTTATTACAAAATGAAAAAGTTCTGTAATGTGAGAACTGGTTCAGGGGACATGGGCTTAATGACTTCCTCTGTCATAGATGGCCTCAGAGACTTTAGGAAAATTACTTAATCTCTTCTGAGCCATGATATAGAGATAGTAGATTCCTTTTCTTTTTCTTTCTTTTTTTTTTTTTTTTTAACTCCTACTTTTTCAATTTAGATTTGAAAAGAAGTTTTTTCTTACGATGCACTTGCACAAGTCTTTGGCACTGTCTCCCATAACTTCCTTACTGACAAAATAAAGTGCAGACTAGATAGATGGACAGCAGGGTGGACTAACTGAACTGCCAGACACAAAAAGCTGAGATCAGCGGCGCAAAGTCCAAATAGTGGACAGCCACTAGTGATGTCCCCACTTGGAGAGAGGGAGCAATCTTGGGGCTAATAGTGTGTAACATCTTCATTATCAGCCTGGATGACAGGACCGAGAGAACTCTCAGCAAGTTTGCAGGTGGTACAAAACTGGGAGGTGGGGTTGATGGTGTTAGGTGCAGGTTGTAAGGATTTGATAGTGGGAAGGCTACAGCGGTGTCCTCTATCTATGAGAATGGGCCAGGGGCTGCCCTATGTTGGACACAGCCAGTTCCAGCCAGTTCCACAATGGACCCACCACAGGACATAGCTGATCCCATCAGCAAAGTCAGTGGTGCCTTTGCAAAAATGTATTTAAGAAAGAGCTGGAAACACTGGAGAAAGGGATGAAGAGGAAATTAGCGAGAAACAAAAGGGGAACACCAAGGTCAGAGGAGCAGGAGGTGCTCTATGGCACAGCAGGTACTCCCCAGCTTATAAGGACCCATGTAAAGGAAGTTTTCTCTATAGAGGAAATGGCATATGGATGTTCCCATGCAAGAGGGCTTACACCTGGAAAGGACTGCAACTTGTAAAGGACTCAAACCACAGAGTAGGAAAAGAGTGAGGGGGAAAGATCAGCAGAGAAGAATGACTACTACCCCTTACAATGGCAGTTGTCTCACTGAGGCAATGAATATAAACTGCATCAATAGCAAGGTAGGAAAAGAAGCCTATTGCATTCTTAGCAAACACCAGAAATTTAGCTTCCTTGTTAGTTAACAAAACACTGTAATATGTCTCTATTTAAGCAGAAGACAATGCAGTTCTCTGGATTAAATAATGCTGCAAAAACCTATCATAAAAATGCAAAGTATTAGAATTAAATATGCTGTTAACCTACAGTAATATGGAATCTATCTTGCCTTTGTTTCCTAAAATTTGAATAAAATTTAAAATATTCCCTAGCTACATAAGAAAATCAATAGGAAATATTTTACATCTGTTTCTCTAAAACAATTTCTTGTCTTGCAGTTTAATTTAAAAGAGTTTCCATCTTAAATAAAAAAAATAAAAATCTACATGATTCTTCTCTCATTTTTCCTGTCTTAACTAGACATTATAAGTCAAAACCAATAGTTATTCCTCTTGCTATCTGTATCTGTATAAATCCAAATTAATTGCCTCTAGATTTGGATAGGGAAAATTTGTAAAACATTGGCACATGTGACAACAGAATTTATCCAGTTGTACTGGCTGGAATGAACTTAACTTTTTTCAAAGTAGCCGTATGGTGCTATATTGTGGAAATGTGACTAAAATAGTCATGACAACACAACGTTTTGGCTATTGCTAAACAGTGCAGCATCAGGCTTCCTCTATTTCTCAGGCTTCCTACCCACCAGGAAGGCTGGGAGTGAGCAGGACATTGGGAGGGGATACAACCAGTATAATGACCCAAATTGACCCAAATTGACCATATGGTACGAGATAGTACTCAGCAATAAAAGCTAAGGGACAGGAGGAGGGAGGGAGGGATGTCTGGAATTATAGCATTTGTCTTCCCAAGTAGCTGCTGTGTTTGCCGTGTACCTGATTTCTAGAAAGTATCAAAATACTTGCCTTCCAGTGGTAAGTAGTGAAGGAATCCTTTATTTTGCTTTCCTTGTTCATACAGCTTTGCTTCACTTACTGAACTGTCTTCATCTCAACCCATGAGTTTTCAGGTTTCGTTCTTCTCAAACCTATCCCACTGTAGGGTGGGGGGAGTGAGCAAGTGACTGGATAGGTGTTTGGCTGCTGGCCAGGGTCAACCCACCACAAGAGCCCCCATCTGCAGGATCATTGTTCTTTGGGAAAGAAAAAAAGAAAATATAGATTCCCTAGAATGGTCTAGTGAAAAGTGGGGCTTTTACAATGCGTCATCCTATAGTTGGTGTGAAGAGGTCAGGTTACCACTGTAGCCAGAGAGCAGAAATTTAATGGCAATTAAAAATATAAGAGGTTTGGTTTGGTTGGGGTTTTTTTCTGATAGGAAAGAAGTAAATGAGAGAGATCCTGAGGGCAAATTTCACTGAATAACCATACTAGAAACTGGATTGCTTTTGGATGGACTACAGTCTGAAATACAATAAAAATTTTGAATTAGTACAGCACGTGAGTCAGCAAAACAACCTATTTCAACTGTCCCTAGGCTGCCAAGGAGTGGCTGATAAACCTTGGGTGTACTCTCATCAGGTACAAGTTCTTAATGTGTTTCTTGATCTATGTGGTGCTTATAGTCTTAATATGGACAATTTCCTACTAGCAACTAGCTTGAGAAAAAATGCTTTTCATTCAAAGTGTTATGTATTTGTGCAACAATTTAGTCTTACATTATCTCCTTCCAATCCCATAGCTAATTTCCTTTTTATAGCTTGCATACTTCCTACCTCTATCAGAAATACCAGGAGAGGTAAAAAAACAAAAAAAAAGCAAGCACATTCCTGGATTCCTTGGAGTATTGTTACTAGTCTGCTTCATATTCCAATCCTAATCAAAATTGTACAATGTATCCTTCTCCTGTGTCATGGTTTAGGCCTGCCACACAGCCCACTCACTGCCCCCCCACCTCCTCCCTCGGCTCCCGGAGGGATGGGGAA
>WYDI02011542.1:0-46021 GCA_009867235.2 Psittacus erithacus
ATTCTAAGCAGTAGCTACAAACATCGGTGTTATCAGCACTGTTCCCAGACCAAAAATCAAAAACACAGCACTGCACCCGCTACTAAGAAGGAGAAAAATGATCCAGGACATTCTGTCAGTGCTTGCCCAGCCAGCCTGGATCTGGCTTATTTTTATCACTTCAGACTTATACAAAACTTCATTGAATTTACCTGTATAATTCTGCTTAGGAACAGTTTTCTGTGGAATACAAAAGAGTTTTCTGTGGAATACAAAAGAATTTTCTGTCAATATTTTCTCTGTAAAAATCACAAAGATACCTCAGGGAAATTCAAATTTGCTGCTACAAGTTCATTTAAAAATCTAATCTAATTCCTTCGATTGAATTGGAAGAATATTGGTTATTCATAAAAGCACAAACCAGAAAGAAGTTTGAATCTGCATTGGTATTCATAAGGTAGAAAGCTATGAAGCTTGGCAAAAGTCTTTGCAGCCCAGTCTCTCATCCCCAGCAATGGCCAGTAGTGTGATTTCAAGAACCTAAAGAAATTGCTGTTCTCCTGGGTTTTTTTGTCATAAGCAGAGGCAGTTTTGCAAAGTTTGTCTGACATCCTCTCAACAGAGAGATGTGCACACACAGAAACTCTGTGCAGCAGTTGGCAAAGGTCAAGACCGGATCCAGGGTGCCTTGGGGTGACCTGGCTGTACTGCCCATGTGCTGCACAGCTGGATTTTCCCATGTGCAGGAGTTGGCACCCAGAGCTGATGCATCCTGAGTGCCCTGGATTTGCTCTGCATGTGTAGGCTGGCTGTGCAGCATGTGGGCAGCAGATGTTGTGTGGTTGGTCAGTGCTGGGCATGCATTGTGCACGTGTGCTATGGGGACAACTGTGCAGCAGGCTGCTCTAGGGGCATTGCTGATTATTTTGTTCATCTGAATGATGACCAAACAACCTATATATGGACAAAGCCTACAACCTGTATATGGACAAAAGATCCTTTGGAGAAGATGATGTATTCCAATGAATTTGGATAATGCAGTATATGCTTAATATTAAAGAGTTTTTATATAGCTATTACGGCTATATTTCTGGTGCATCTCAAAATTTGGACTAATCTCTCTCCTGCTGAAGCCAGGGCCAAAATACACACTTGTTTCTACTGAAGCAGCCATTGGATCTCTTTTCCCTTTTCATCAAAAATCAGACTGCCTGTACATATGACAGTAGTAGAAACATAGGGAAGTGCAAGGTGTAGTGAAAACAGTGCCTGTCTAGATCATGGCAGTTGTGTTAGAGACTTGTCTGGAGTCAATATTTTGGCCATAAATTTTAACTCGTCCAGTGCTGAATTTCCATTCTGCTGACAGTGAAGAGGAACGACTAAAATGATTGAATTCACGGGCTATACGAATAGGCTTCGCTATTTTCTTTGCTGTAATTGCTCTTTGTCTTGAATAGTCTTTGAATAGTTCCCCTACTGTTAAGGAAAATTGGTCTTAATGTGTCTAACTCACAAGGGTTCCACAAAACTTGCAAACATCTCTGAGGTACTCCCAGCTGCTGAAGTGCTTTTGAATGACAACACCACTTTCATGTAATACTTCAGTGTTTCCTTTTGTATTGTTTTCTATTACAGTAATTTCAACAGAGCTGTCTACAATCAGAAACTATGGAAATTGAATACAGAAAGATGTAATATTTCAAGGAAGAGTAAGTATAGCAGCGTCATTTTTTTCCCTAGAGAAAGGATATAGATTTCTCAAGACCATCTCTGTATTCTCAGTGTAACTGGCGCACAGGAAATGTTTTTTCTTTCTTTAGGATGTTTCTTTGTTAGAAAGCCAAACCTCCATTTCCTTCATTTCTTGTAACTGATAGCAAACCTGGTGAACATAGAGTAGACTTGGCACCAAATGCATGAACTTGTAGCCTATTTCTTTTACAAACTAATTTTGTTTGAACATTGGAAGTCTGCCTTTGTTTTTTGCTAGATAACTTGGTGGGCAATTAACTGATGCTCTTGTGGCCAGATGCTGGAGCCTACCGTGATGTTAATGAGATTCCACTTACATAAACAGTCTCAATGAGGAACAGCAACCCATGTGTGCATGGAAGTCCCTGATGTAACTCTTTTATGCTGAGAAATGTTAGCAGTTGCTTGCTCTCAAACCCCACTTTGACCTGCAACAAATTCCCTCTTTCTTCCCTAGGATCCTGTGCATACACTGGATATGGCTAGATTGCATAATGCATACACAGAAGTCGCCAACCTAGTTTTGGTACAAAACCAACAGCTACGTACATCCATAAACCTGCTTTTAAGAAGACTAATTGTAGTTGGGGTGACAGAGCATTCTGTCCAAATTGCTGTGCAGCTAACACATGGGCTCATGTCCTGTTAGATGGGAGGATGGTAATTTCAATAGCATTTTGAAACAAATCAGTCTTGCAGTGATCAGAAAGCTGTGATCACATCCAGGTGGTTAGGTTAAGAAAATTGGGTATCTATGAAGCTGAGTGAGTGTGGCATAATGATATGGAGCAGATATGTATCTGAAAGAGTTGGAGATGTATTGCGAGGATATACAGAAGTACAACACTAAACAGCGCAAAACTGAGACACAGCAGGAGATAGCACTGGAAGTCAAGCTTCTGGCTATTACTGGTACATAATTGTCAGCTGCAGGGCTGCAAGGGCAGAAGTGTGTATGGCTGAAGCTGGCCTCATGTTCATGGATGCAAAACTCTAAGCACCATTTAGTTTTATTTTTCTATACAGAGTTTAGGAACCTTGGGTTGCTGGAGTCTGCCATCACTGCAAGCTAGTCTGTGTCAGTATCTGCAACATTACCTCTTTGCTGTCTTTATGTTTTCAGAGGAGAATTTTTCTTGATTTACTTCACATCAGGACATAATACCTGTGTGCCTTAGGATTGCTGCCTAAGGAGTTCCCATGATTCTGAACTCAAGTTCAAAGTTTCTCAGTCATGAGGCTGTCTTTTGCAGAACTGCTAACACTGTTCCATTTACAATTAAATGAGAGGTGAAGTTTAGCCTCCTATTTTGCTTGGTTTTGTGCCCACACCTTTAGACTGCTTCTGCAGTGGTTTGTCTGACTATGCAGCTGTAGAGACCAGACAGAGACATGGAAGACTACAGCTATTTGTTTGTCACCCAGCTGGCAATACTGGTGTTTAAGTTGGGTTTGGGGACTTTTCAAGCTGATAAGTAGGCTTATACTTTTGAGTTTGTTTATTCTTGGCTGACAATTGTGTTTACTTCTGATATAAAATGTTAACTGAACAAACAGTTGCTTACTTTCACCGCATGCAGATGTTCACACTTTATTGGTGAATTTAGCCATGTAATTCTTGTTTAAAAGTTTCAAAATGTTCCTGCAAGCTGCTTGATCTTTGTACATGAGAAGGAGAATGGCAAATTTATGAAGTCCTTTATTGTAAGCATACAAGCAAAAATTGAGAACTCATGAAGGACCAAATTATAGGTTAGAATTGTGATTGTTGGATATCTTAATAAAAAATGTTTGTTCTGCTTGCAAACAATCTGCAGAAACACTTTAAAAGATTATCAGTGAAGACAATATTTTCAGAAATAAATGTTGTGTGTTCTTGGAGGGAACTATAGCAGTGAAGGAACACAGGAAAACAAAAAGAAACCATGCAACAAGCAGGCTTATTATGTTGCCTGACTTGCATTGTATACTTTACTCATCTTGAGGTTAAGATTGTCAGTTCTGTGATGAAGTAATTTGCTGTAGCACTCTGTTGCATTACCATTCAAAAAGGTAAAGAGGCTTTTTGAAAAACAGGAACTAAAACTGCACCTTTATTCAAGCCATCAGTAAATTTCAACTGCCTCAGCTAGCAAGAAAGATAATATAAATTTTAATAAACTTGATAAAAATAGCTTTATGGTTCAATGTAATCAGCCTCTGAAAACACACCTAGGTAACTACTAGTAGGTTTTTGTATAAATACTTGATATGATATTAACCACTGTTAATAATTTCGTTGTCAGTTTAACTCTGATAAAATGCAGTCATTAGCACTTACCTATTTTGTCTAATTCTGCAATGCCAAGGTACTTTTAGGTTATGTTCCCAACAAGAATCTATTTTGTACATTTATCTCCAACTGCATATTCTCTGTAAAATCATAATAGCAGGATGTGGTTAGAACAACATACATGATATTACACCTCTTAACAACAAGGCTTTTTTAGAAAGGGATGTTGGAGACTTGTCTGATACAGCACTTGCAACCATGCCCCAGCCAAAATACTGCAGACTGGATGTCTGCAGTTACATTACCAACCTTACCAGAAGAGCAGTGAGGCTCATAGCGAGGTATGAATTGTTGGTCTTCACAACTGTTCTCACTGGTCTTCAGCAAAGTCCCTTTATTGCAAAGTTATGCAATAAGATGCTTTTGTTTCACTAAAGCAAACAAATAACTAAAAATCCCCACCAGCACCCCATCAGTCTATCATTAACTAGCTAAAACAAAGCAGCAGAACTGTATTTTTCTGATAGAAAATATGGACTATGATCTTGTTGCTACTGCACAAATGTCACCTTTTGCAAAGTGATATTGATGGTTGGCTTTGCCACTGAATTATTTTTAAATGGGATCAATTTTAAATGCAATCCACCTTCTTAATTTCCTCCTAATTAGTCTCTTTTAGACATTATGTAGGTCAGTGGTCCCTCAAGATGGAGATGACCTGCTACAAGAAGGATAAATAGGAGTTCAGGTTTTGCTCACTGGCTTTACAAATCTGTGTTTCTCTCCAGAGGACTGGTTTTCTTTCCTGCTCATTCCTTTAAAAAAAGTCTTTGGTACAAAGTAACCTTGAAAAAAATAAAGTAAATTCAACCAGCTCAGATATCTGAATCTGTGAAGAAGCTAAAAACAGATCCCAGAAATTACCTGGAATTCATATGCCAGTTCTGTGATCTCTTTGGCATCTTCTGAATAGAAACACTGCTCAGAAAATTTCCAAATAGTGTTGCCCAAAGCAGAGGGTAAAGCAGAGTCTATTGGACATGATTGCTGAAGACAGGTAATCTGAGAGGTGTAAACTTGTAATGGGGTGTGTGCGTGCTTTAGAATTCCATGACACCTTCCCGAGCTGGGATTCAGATGCTGGTGGTTTGAGAAGCATTGTTATGGTCATGTTAGGGTTTTGTGAGAAGTTTTCTTTGCTTAGACTTAGTCTGTTGTATAGAGCTGAGATCTCAGAAAACTTAAATGACAGATAAAGCATCCCATTGCTTCACTTCAGCTGAGTTTTACTTTGTTAAAAAAAAAAAAAAAAACCACAAATAACCTTTATATGAAGGAACTTACCAGAGCAATATATTGGAAAGAACCAAATGTTTGGTTTCTATAGACACATGAGATAAACCTTAGTGCTTTCTGCATTCACCCAGTGTCCTGGATTCAGCAGTAGCAGTCATTTTTTCTCCTTCTTAGTGGCTGGTGCGCCACCTGCTGAACCCAGGACACCCAGGGACCTGATTTAACTTGTGGAAGCCATATCCTGCAAGAAATCAGTCCTCATTCAATCAGTGGTCAATGCTTGACATGCAGGAAAGCTGGTAGAGCTGACAGGAGCATGACCAAAGTATGTGTGTGTTTATACTGCATGTGGTTACCACGAGGCAGAACTTTCCTTCATTACAATAATACCCCAGTGAATGCTTCTCTGCTGATGTACAGAGGTTCAGTTTCCTCTTCATTACATGGTAACTCTGCCTTGTGGGCAGAGGCAAGGTACAGAGCTATGTGGACCTGATCAGGCCCAGTATGGATATCCTTGTGGGTGCTTTCTGTGCAGCACAGGGAGAAGAGCTCAAAGAAAAGCGATGCGTTTGCTATATGCTTGATCCAGATACTATGGGAAGAAAAAATATTTCATATTTTACTGTGCACAGTGGTGTTTTGCTTTCCACAGAGAGCAGTGGTGAGTCAAAGAGGCAGATAGTTTAGTGGGTGAAATACAAATAACAGTTACAATTGTAAAGGGTCTCTTGTTGATGAAGCAGTTCTTTTCCTGGTTATGGTGACCCACTGTAATATATAAATCTCCAATCTGATATTTCCCCCTCTTTGTTCACTAGATGAACTGTAAGTTTCAATAGCTATTTAAGATCCTGTGGTTTAAATAGGATCCAGAGGTGTGTATGTTTCTACTTACCAGCTGCCATGGTAAAAGTTCTGTAGTTTGATGATCCAATTTAATATAAATCACCACTTAAATGCTCACTGATATATCATAGTGAGACATCAGCCTTTGAGAAGGGTCTTTGTGGCTGTTACTGCGCAGTGATAAGGGAAAAAAATGCTTGCTGCTCTGAATAAGGATCATTATTAAGGTAGACTGACCTACTACTGTGTTCTGCAAACCATTGAAATCTATAGCACAACTTTTCATCAATCCTTCTTTAAACTGCATGCCTTGATGTTACATCTAAGTTGCGGTATTAAACTCACATGTATACTCAGCACAAACACTCTGTTGCTTCTTCAGAGCTTTTACCCAGTGCCATGACTAGATCCTTGCTTTTTGCAAGAAAATCATGGTACATCGTATGCTTAGTGATTCAGTTTGGAAGCAGGGCAGTGGTGAAAAACTCATTTGTTTCTTTTGAAGTAGATTTTATATTTCTGCCTCATGTGCCGTATTTCGTGCGCTATAACAGCTGGATTTCCAAACAGATATTGTGAAGGCTGGTTTGTCCAACAAATTTTAATGAGGGTTTTCAAATGTTTCAGGCAGGAAGGCCTAAAAATTAGTGCTCCAAGGAGAACAAGAAACTTAAGCTGTTTCTGCTGTGTGGAATCAGTTCATTATTCCCAGAAGTGCTGCAGCTTCTCAGATAAGACTTCTGTGCGCTTTTCTGTTTAGGAGTTAATTCAAGTTTAGCTGAATCCATCACTTAGACTGACAATAGTGTCTCTGTTGCCATGACGTCTAAAGATGTAATAATTTATTCCTATTGTTTGAGTATGAGGCAAAGTGTCTGTGGGAGAGAGAAGAAAAATAGATGAAGTCCAGGAAAAGAAAATTGAGGTGTTTCTGCAAAGCTTGTGGAGGTGATGAATGCTGTTGATGTAATAAGCAAACAGCAAAACAAGTGGTTTGGCAGCCTCTGCAAAGCTATTTATTTACCTTGCTCACCAATACCACCTCAGTCACATTTCTGTGCTTCTTTTATGTCTTGCATGCTCCACGGCTCCTAGTCTGTAGCTCCGTACCTGGGTTGGCCAGGGCCGTTCTGTTTCTGCAGGCGTCTAAAAAATGGTGTTGCGCAACTACTTGTTACTAAAATTAACAGCAGCTTCAGTTAAAAGTTTGTTGCTAAAGTTAACAGCAGCTCCCTGGGACTGCGTAACCTGCTGCCAATTGCTGTGGAGTGTGCATGATAGCAACAAGGCTTTGAGATCCCCTGAGATTTTCCCAACTTGTTCTGGTGGGTACTAATTACATATGTTAGTCAAACATTGAGAAGACACTGTTGTTATCCTGGACTTTAGGACACAGAACAAGTGAGACCCCTCAGTCTGATCCAGGTTCCACTGAATACAGCTTAAACATTGATATGGTACCATCTATTAGGGCGAAGGCCATGTCTTTTGGCTGGACTGCGTACTCTGTGGCATAAAACTGCTAAAAGCTATGATAGCAAGACTGAGCCCTAGCTCTGTGGGAGCTGTACCAAACTGTAGTGCAAAAGCTGCAGCACAGCACTCAATGTGACTGATCATACCTAAGGCACTGCTTTGAGGTCCATTAGAAAGAGTGGCAGACTGCTCTGACCATGACCTTCAGCGTGAGAAGATGGGATATCCCAGCTGAGACTGTAGTAATGAAGTGTCCACAGGGTGAAAACGTCAGTCATGTTAAAATCCCTATATCAGCAAAAATTTGCACATGCTCTGTAAGATGGTAAGTGATGGAAGAAATATCATAAAGTTCCCTCACTCCGTGCTTGCAGCAACTATGCTGTTTGGAGCCTGGACTGCAGTGCTGGCACTCTAGGGACTTAGCTAGTGCTGTAGGTGCTCCAGGGCCTGGGAGCATGGCACTGGAGCTGCTCCAAGCAGGTGCAGCTGCTGAGAATCTGCTGCTAAGTCCAAGGAGGCCCTTGAAATATCTCCATAGGTATAGAGTGCTGCATCTCAGCCACTGACGCTGTTTTGTTAGAGCTGGAAGCAGTTTCAGCATCTCTTTACCAAGAGTAGCCTAACTCTAACCAGCAACCTGCAGACATTAGTTAACCAGAATTCAGACATCCCTATTCCATGAGTATTAGTGGGCTTTTGGGGGATTTATATCAGCAGTAATTAGTCACCTGGATCACCCAAATGACTGTGAGTCAGGCAAGAACACCTGCATTTAATCTGGAAGGCCACCCCTTATCTGATGAGAAAAGCAGGAGGAAAGGGTTGGGTAAAAATTGTTTTGTGTGATAGGTACTGTTAGAAAGGATGGAGAAGGCAAGCATTAAGTACTGAGTAGCTTAGTGAGTGCTAGCTTGCAGTATAAAAATATCGGCTGGACAAGACGAATTTTGACCTTAGGGTTTTGGTTCTTAATGTTTCCTGAGTGTGGCTTATTATACTCAGGTAAGACAAACCAAAATGAATATTTAATGTGTGTGTGTGTGGACACAATGCTGGCTTCCAAAAGCCAAATCTACATTTCAGAAATTTCTGTAGCAGTGTCATTTACAGGGGAAAAAAGCATAAATGTTATAGGTGTTTATTTTCTTTGTTATTGTTGTTTTCCACTGTTATAGGTGGCCAAGAAGACTAAGACAGCTGATGTACTTTGGTTTCTACCAGTGTTTTAATGCCCCTGTGATCAACTGAGACAGGCCATCAATTTTGCTAGATTTCAGTAGTGATCTTTGACACAACTGATCGCATTTTATGTGTGATGGATAATTGTATAGGTCAGTAAAGTGGCAGCATGGTTGAAGTCTTATCTTGATATTTGTTATTTGCCTGGCTAATTCTGTTCAAAAAGAAGCAAGCTCACTTTCCTGTGGTATACCACCAGCACTTTATGTATTTGAATTGTTATTGCAGTAATGGTAAGGTGTCCTTTAGAAGGAATGCAGAGTGGCCATAAAAACTGTGTTATGTTTCAAAGAGGAAGTGTGAGTGCTAAAGTTCTTAAGCCAAGGATAGAAAGGGGACAGTCTAGTTAAATTTTTCTCAATAACAGCACTTTTGCATCTCATTTGGTAGGTAAGTCCCAGGTGTATTTCAGACTAATTATTTCAAAATGTGGTTCTCACAGCTGTAGGCCAGCTGTACAATGACATCTATGAAATATTCAGAATTTAACAGATCTGGTCTTTTAAGCCTGACAAAGGCACACAGTCCACAGAAATGCTTGATAAACACCTAATTAATTCTAATATTGGGTTAAAAAAGAGCTTCCTGATTTGTTGCAAAAAAATTCTCCTTGCCTTCAATTTACAAAACCTCTAAATTTTATGCCTCTTTCTAGATTCTGTGGTGGGAAACAGGAAGTATTCTGGGTTTTGTAGCTTGAAAAAACTCAGTCTTCTCTGGTACCTTCTTCTGACATGTGGATTGTATTTAAGTGATTGTCGTACCCTGTTTAGAATGGAAAAGAGTTCTTGGTGTCTTGTTTTCCACTGAATGGCTTGCTTTTCTCTTGTACTCTTTGGGACCTTATGCTGCTTTCTTCTTCTAGAAAAATGTTCTAACTTGTTGTTTTAAAGGTGCAATGAGTTGTTTCAAAAAGGCACAGTTTAGACGGTTTCTCTTTGCAATAACTTGAAAATAATTCTTACGTACTTTATGTTTCCTGAGACCTGTTTTCTTACCCTTGCTTTTTCCTAGGAAGTATTTATAAAATCATTTCAATTCTGTCTCTCCATATTGTAATGATGAAAAAAATAGTCTGGCTAATGTCATAAAGTATCACTGAGGAAATTATTAGTACTTTGGTCCTGTTATCACTGCTGTAGATACCAGTCAAATACTGACAGAGGCGTATTTGTTTTCAAAAATGCAATGAGGTAAGATATTAAAACTGTCAGTGATTCATAACAAACCCTTCATTCTAGGCAGTATGATTGGAAGGATACTTGTGTGATTAGAATAAGCAGCTTGGGGAAAACACCTTCTGAAATCATCCTTTAAAGCTGCCTTGCTGCATGTTCTCTGCAGCCTGCTGGGAAGAAGGAAATAATCGGTAATTACATGGGAAAGTTAGGCCACCTGCATGCTCTTACTTCCACACTCAGTTATACCCCTATGCTGCTTCTTAGCAAATCTAATTTTTGTTGCAATTCAAAGCTAAATATTTTTTTGTATTCTTTGCAAGAGGAAATCATAATTATTGATAATAGGCACAGAGTTGGCTTTAGCAAAGAAGGGTAGGGAGGTATGTGGTATTTGACTACTGTGCAAGAGATGGACTGGCTGCTGTGAGGGTAGACTGAGGTGCTAATCCTTCCCTATTGCTTGTACAGGCCTATGCTAAGATGCCTTTGGGCTGGCTTTGAAGGAGGCCTGATTCACTGAAAACATTTGCTCCCATGTTTTTGCTTCGCAAGCAACCATACTTTGTAGTTTGTCCCACATTTGGAAACTTAGGTTAAGAAGTGACAGAAGGTTAAACAAGTAGTGTTATGGTGGACTAGAGAATTAAAGAATAACCTTCCCAGGGTCAGCTGAATGCGGTGCTGAGACACATTTTTCTGTAATTGTTTTTCAACTTGACAGCATCCCCTGCTCAGTATTGTTTACGAAGCTGCTCACCCCTCCTCCCTGTTTCTTTTACTGTGCCCTGTCTGCACTTCTGACAAGCACCCAGGTCGTTTTGAAAACATCTGCTGGTCTCTGACATAGCATTGGCTTTGCTAATCTACAAAGGGATACAATACTTCAGTGACAGAGTTTGTATATTTTTTATATACGTGGAAATGTTGGGAGGTGGGCTGAACTAAACTCAAAGTATCAGAAGGGCAGCTCCTACTGTGCGTGTGCTCACATGCACACATGAAGCTGGGTGATGGAGGTCAGGAATCAAAAACAGCTGGGGGTTACCTGTAATTCTGTACACTTGTCCTTCTCATAAATATTCTTGAAAATGTGGTAGTGTGAGTCCACTAAAATGTCAGCAAGTATTGAGTGAAAGATATCTGCTGCTACTTGCCCCCTGACAATATACAGCCCAGCTCTTCTGTTTGTGGCACACGAGAACCAAGCTGAGTGCAAATACTCTAAGCATGCAAATCCAAGCCTGAGGTTAGGACATTCCCTCTTGAGCCAGCTTAGGGCACAGTGGGAGAATCTGTTGCCTAGGCCATGCCCAAACAAGACTGTAGGTCCTGTATAGGAAGAGCTTAGTTGTGAAAAAAGGCAGTGCCTACTGTCTTCCCCACAGCAGCAGCTGCTGCGCCTCAGGGACAGCAGTAGGAGAATGCCTTTCTATCCAACATCTATGCTGGCTTTTCCTTCCCAGCTTTGTCCTTCATCTTATGCATGTTGTGAGGGAGGAGGACTCGCATTTTTCTGAGCCATTCCTTCCTTCTAAAGGAGCCAGGAGGGTTGATTCTCCTTTGTAGAAGGAGTAGGTAGGGGGGCTGTGAAGGCCTGCTGGCGTAGTCCTCAAAGGAAGAGGTTGAGATCGAGTGATGGGAATGGGGCTTTCATTCTTCCTTGTGCTCTTTCCTCACCGGCTCGGTATCTTCCAAGACACATTCTGCTGCTGAGGAAGTAAATTGAACCTTGTCTCTGGGGCTGAGATACCTTGCATGCTGAAGTCTTTCATGTCTACCAATGACACTATTCCACATAATAGACTCTGTTTGGGGTGTGACTCTACATGGGCATAGGTATTTCCCTGTGTTCTGGGAAATTTAACACTGGGAATATAGTATTATGGAAGAAAGAGAGCTCGGAGGGGTCTCCAGAGATCAGTAAGTCCAGGCCCTTGGCCAAAGTAAAGAATGATTGCAGCAAAGCCATTCCTGCGAGATTCTTGCACCATCTCAGTTGCAGATTTGTAACCTTCCTGGACATTCTTACTGTGTTTGCCTCTCTGTTGACTTCTCTGTTATTTCTTACCCTACCCACTGCAGACCCAGAGGTGATCTGTCTCCTTGGGGTGTGCAGTGGCTTTTTATCAGTTTGAATGGTTATAATTTTGAAGATAGTTATTGTGTGTCTCCTCTGTCTAGCCCTTCTCCAAGGACTAGCCCTTCTCATGGAATGGATGAATCTGGTTATTCCAGATGGATGCACAAAAGCAGCTCTCTGGACTATCTTTGGCTGGTTCTTACCTTCCAGGAAGGGTCTTGTGCAATACAAGATACTGCACTCTGGCAGAGACTTCCTTGATACAGCATAAAAGTACATGGTAGAATGTAACCTTTCCCAGCTGAAAGGTAAGCTGTTCTTTTCAGGAGAGAAGGGAGAAAAGGGCTACTCTTAAATATTTTTTTTAAGAAATGAAAAAAAAATATGAGATGGAAGGGAAACAAGCTATTGTCATTTATAAGATAGCTTCACATAAAATCTTATTCCTCTTCCTGATAGACATGGATCCACCCCTGATGGCACTTCATCAGTGCATATGTTTTGGCAAATGAGAGTCAGGCACTGTATTGGTTCTGTGTTGCTGGCAGGATGTCCCCTTGATGTGCTTCAAGGGGAGGGGGCTGCTCCTGCCCTTGGCATGATCTAAGCCTTTATTCTCCCCAAAGCACAGGGCTGTCTTAACACTTGCTGACAGTTGCGAAAGGAATTAGTTTTTGCTTGTACTTTGTGTAGGGTGTAACTGGTGTTGCTATTATGCAGATAAACCCTTCCCTGGCTGCAAACCTCTTCTTCCCATACAAAAACCTCACAGTAGAACACAAAAACATTCTTTATGATGCTGTAATGAATGTGAGCAAAGCAGCTTTCTTACTGCTACCCTGAAGTGCTAAACAGTTTTTCAATAGGCTGAAACTCCCATAACTTAAATTATGTATCTGATCCACATAGGATCACAATGCTTTGCTCTCTCAGAATGGAGCCTTCTTTTTAACCCTAATATATCACAAAATTTATCATACACAAAGAAAACACTATTTCTATGCAAACATCTGCTTCTATTTCTTTTTCTTCTTGTTATTTTTCCCCCGGTGTTTAATATTTTGCCTATTCTACTAGTATCTGAGTAATTCCTTGGTTTACAGTTGTCAGACTGTATTGGAAGTTAAGCCTTCCTGTGTGGCTAGGTATTCCTCTAGCCTACATGGGGATTAGGTATGAGCAAAGCAAAGCAAGGCTAGTGAGGTTTGTAGGAGATCCCATGAATCTTGCCTGACAGCCACCTTGGAACTCCTAGGCGAAGCACAGGTGCAGTTAATAAACTGTTTGAGGAAGCCATTATGGTCCTGAAAGAGATGCAGACGGTGACACTGATGTAAGTCTTTGAAAGAATGCAATTTTTCTGTGGTCTCCTGTGTTGTACAACGCTGTTTGTGTCCACGAAGACATGATAAGAGGGGACACATCTCTACCCCTTGTCATGAAATATGCAACTGTACCAACAATGGTCAGTATCAGAGAGCAACTAGGATACTGTGAATGACCCAAACCTATAGTTGCTATCCTGAAATGCTTACATATTGTTTGGAAAACACCTCTTGTTGTCAGTTCTCTTTTCTGCATGCTTCTAAGCCTGTTTTCTGTATTTTCCCCTAGACATTTTCAGTAAGTGGCAAAAATAAGGGCATTTTACCTCTTGATGTGCACGTATGATTAAATAAGATACTATCTGTATGCCCATTCTTAATGGTGGCACTTGAAGAATACTATTAGTTTCCCCCATGTTCTAGTGCTTTTATAAATAGCTAAGAGCAGCCACGCTTTTACTGTTTGTTTTTTTTTTAAAATAACCAACACTAATTTTGCCTCTATTAAAGCATAAGAATAAAACAATTAGAAGCTTTCATTAAAATGTCTATAAGCAGTAAGGTAGAAACTTTTACTGCCTGGTTTCTGGGAGTGTACATGCATACAGATTCAGCTGAATTCCTCCAAAAATGTACACATAGTTGCTCAATTCAATAAATTTATGTGACAGTGAATGAAAAATCTTTCTATTCTCTAGAATAATTGTATTTATGATGGCCTTCAGGAACCTCAACTTCAGTTGCTGATTTTTTCTTTTTAGTGACAAGCCATAGCTTCCTTTAAGCCAAAGGTATGGTAATAAGAAAGGAAGATAGCTTTTGATTTAAAAAAACATTAGGACAAGAATTGGAGGTGATTCCATTTACATTTGGGATTTGCTTGCACATGACATCTGCATGCTATGTCCTGTTCTCAAAATTGCTGTTCCTTGAATGGCTTTCCTTACTTCTGACATCATCCTTCTTCTCCAGGGTGACTGCAGTACTGTTTGAGAATTTTAAGGATTTTGAATGTCCTTTGAATATCCTTGAAACCAACCTGTCATATCTGCTAGAAACCAGCATGTCACTGTATATAGTTCAGGTCTTGTTTAAAATTAAACAACTATTTATGAATAGCAGCTAGAGATCTGCCCCAAGACTAGATGGGCAATTATGAGGGACAGGGTGTGTGGGGTAGTATGGGCAAGTACCTAGAAGAGTGGGTAAATCCAGCGTTTTGGAATGTCAACCCTCAGCAAGTACAAAATCAGGAAAAACTAGTAAAATATTTGTAAAAAGAATGCTGTCACCCTGTCAATACCAGAGAGGCACAAATCACTTCAATGTGCTGGGGCCTGGCCCGTGCCTACCCAGCCCTGTTCAACACTACTTGGTACCTTCAAGAGGAAGAGAAGTTTTCTATATTTGATAACAAGGTGACAGGCACTGCAGCTACTCCAACCACCGCAACAGGCACTTCACCTGAACCAAAGACTTAACCTGTGCTGGTGTCCTATATATATGGAGAAATGGGCATGAAAGACATCTCATTTAGTAAAGGAAGAGGAGCTGCAGCTGGAGAAAGAAGTGATGAGAGTATGTGAGAGAAACAACTCTGCAGACACCAAGGTCAGTGAAGGAGGAGGGGGATGAAGTGCCTCAGGTACTGGAGCAGAGATTCCTCTGCAGCCCATGGTGAAACAGGCTGTCCACCTGCAGCCCAATGGAGGTATGTGATGGAGCAGATATCTACCTGCAGCCCATCGAGGACCCCATGCCAGAGCAGGTGGGGGTGTGAAGGAGGCTGTGACCCTGTGGGATGCTTGTGCTGAAGCAGGCTCCTGGAAGAACCTGTGGACCCATGGAGAGAGGAGCCTACACTGGAGCAGGTTTGCTGGCAGGACTTGTGACCTCCATGTAGGACCTATCCTGGAGCAGTATATTTCTGAAGGACTGCACCCTCTGAAAAGGACCCATGCTGGAGTAGTTAGTGAAAAATTGCAGGGAAGAGTGTGAGGAGTCCTCCCTATGAGAGGGAAGAAGCAGCAGAAACATGTGACCTGACTGCGACCCCCATTCTCCATGCCCCTGTGTTGCCTGCGGGGAAGAAGTAGAGAATTTGGGAGAAAGGTTAAGCCCTGGGAAGAAGGGAGGAATGGCAGCAAGGTGTTTCTAAGATTTGGTTTTATTTTTTGTTGTCCTGCTCTGATGTGATTGGTTGAAATAAATTTATTTCCCTCAGTCAAGTCTGTTTTGCCTGTGACAGTAATTGGTGAATAATATCTCCCTGTACTTATCTTGATCCATAAGACTTTTGTTATATTTTCTTTTCCCCTGTCCAGCTGAAGAAGGGAAATTACAGAACAGCTTTGTTGGGCACCTGGTATCCAGCCAGAATGAAGCCACCACAGTCCTTTATCCTGTGTACCAGGAAGGGAGGCTAATGTGAGGCTATCAAAGAATAAACCACTTGAGGCAGTGGACTAGCAGAAGGTGTGTGAAAGTAAGCCTGGGGCATATTCGTTGATGGGGAAGTAATGTGTGGTGGCAGGTCTGGGAGGGGAGAAGCCTGTCATGGGGCCGATGTGGCTGATACCAAACTGGGAGCTGAATTGAAAGCTGAGACAAATGCCAGAAAGCCTTGGGCCACAAATAGAAAATTGCTGTCTGAGCAAGGTTGAGAAAAGGAAAATTGAGTTATGAAATTGCTGCTGTTGAGAAATAGAGCCATGAACTATGCAGAAAAGGTTGGTCTTCTATAGGAGTAAAGATTCTCTCATGATGAATGCCCTGGGGAGAAGAGTAACCAGAAACTAGGAAGTATGAATAGGGGGGTTGTTGTATCTTATCTTGGGATTAGTGTTCTTCAGTTTATTCAGCAAGGAACAATTACTTCTCTATTTCTTTTAAATCCAATAGATGTCTCCAAGCAGGTGATTGACGGAGGAGAAAAATTGTTAATATGAAAGGAATCTAATGGGTCTACACTACAGCCATGCAAATCTACTACACTAGGTTGCTCAAAGCCTCGTCCAACCTGGCCTAGAACACTTCCAGGGATGGGGCAGCCATAGCTTCTCAGGGCAATCTGTTCCAATGCCTCACCACCTTCACAGTGAAAAACTTCTTACAGATATGTAAATCTTTCCTCTGCCAATTTAAAGTCATTCCCCCTTGTTTTATCTCTACAGGCCCTTGTAAAAAGTCCCTCCCCAGATTCCTTGTCAGCCCCTTTAGGTGCTGGAAGGCTGCTCTCAGGTCTCCCTGGAGTCTCCTTCAGGCTGAACAGCCTATCTAGTCTTCTCTGGCTGCCAACAGCTCAAGTTAAACTCCAAGCCCTATGACTTTCCCTCTGCCCTGAGGTTTGGCAATGTCTCTTTCACTCCCTAATTCCAGCTCCTTCTATATATTTCTAACTGAAAGGAAGCACACATCTACTCTGCATATGGCCCACTCTGGAATGACAGTCTCCTGGATGTAGAGCTGCTACTCCAGAACTAGCAGCTGCCAGAGTTTTGAGATGTGGAATCAGACAGACAATGAGAAGTCCTCTAGCAAAACTTTCCCTTTTTTGTTCATAGTTTTAGTTGTTTGAGGGGAGTTGGACAAGACATGACTTAAGGCCAAGCTGGATGTGGTTCTGGGCAACCTGATCTAGTTGAAGGTGTCCCTGCTGATTGCACAGGGGTTGGACTAGATGACCTTTGAAGGTCTTGTGCCTTCTAACCCATACTATTCTGTGATTCCATGACAAGGCAACAGAGTTCCCTGCTTTCCCACAAAATAGAAAATATTATTTTAATCCTCTAAAACTTGTAAAATAAAGGATTTAGGAGGATGTAGTTGTATATTTTGATCACACACACACCTTTTCCTGTGCTGCTTCTAACCTCAGCCACAAAGTATGCAGTGGAGAGTACAAAACAGCACATTAGGTGGGGATTAAAAGGCTGGCTCTACAGTGATGAATAACAAGCAGGAAGAAAAGATCAGAGTGAGGGGAGAAATAAAAGGAAAAGGTGTGAGACACACAAATGGGGGGCAGGAAGTGGAGTTTAAAGTGGATGAAATTGTCAGGGGCTGAAGGACTATTGCACTTGAGAGGGCTGAGAGGGAAAATCTGAGCCACGTAGAAACCTTTGTAATACATGTGATTTTGCTTCCAGCTATTCTCACCAGTAAATACACTGTTGTAGGAAGACAAAATTAAATAAAAGTTCTGTTGGCAAATGAGGCTTCTGCCACTCCATTGTAGGAACCTCTCTAGAGTGGGGACTTACAGTCTGATGCAAGTGTGTGAGGAATTGGAGGAGAATAATAAATAGCTTGTTTTCACCTCTGAAATTAGAATAAAATGTTGGCCCAGAGATGGCAGACTAGCATAACTCATTATGTTACCGAGACCCACTTTTGTTTTCTGTGTTTAATTATATGATGAAGAAGCAGGATGCATATAGGAGCAAAAGACTTTTCCAGAGAGGGTTCTGGCAAACAATGCAATCCTGAATATGAAACAGCACAATTGAGAGAGGTTATACATAAAAATGTAGTGTAATAATGCCTACTTTCTTTTTTCTAAATTGTTCACAGCTTCTGACATCTGAAAGCTGTCTTGCTGTGGTAGGTTGCATGGTGCTGGTGTACCAGCAGATCAGGGTACTCAAAGGATTAAATATCTGTACTCGATGCTCAGCAGGCAAGTGAGATTTGTGAGCTATAACTTGTTTGCACTGGATTCCTTTTTGGGCAGTGTCAGGCTCCAGGACTGCAAATCTAGTTTTTAGAAACTGAATAAACAAAACCAGAAACTTGCTTTTGAGCACAAATACATACTTAATAGAATAATCCTTAATTTCAGGGCCTCTCTGAGACATGGGATCTTTGTCTCAATTCCTTTAACAAAAGAAAATTGAGGGTTTGTTGAGCCTTTTTTTTGGGGGGGAGGAGGATGGAGACAGAGGTAGTTCTTGTCTTTTGGGGGTTTCTTTCTGTGTTTTTGACCAGGGCTCCACTAATTAAGTAGCAATTTAGTTGCTTACACTTTGAAGTTTCATTCATTACCTGTCCTGTGTTAAGTCAACAAAAGGCTACATCTAAGGCAGTGAGTCTCAGGCCATCACTTTTTTTGGCTGCCTAATTAAATGTAATTACTTATTTTGTGCCAGGGTTCATACTTGTAACATTGCCTTGTAATAATTTAAATTGTATGTATGCCGTAGGGGGACTGTTTGATGCCAGAAAGGAGACGCTCCTGCTGTCCTTCCTCGCCATAGCATGCAAGCCAAAAGTACAGGCATCATTTTCCTACCTACTTATTAGCCACCCTACAGGAGGATCACCAGTAAGGCGCTCATTTTATAGGGACAGGATGTATAACGGACCCACTCTTGTGCCTAAAAATAGCTCTTATTCAGGACATGCTGGGATTAGCCACAGAGGGAATCCTAGACGTTTAAAAGTGAGTGACCTTCCCATGGCACGTGAGCTTTGCATCCGTTCTCTTTTATAACTATGACAGATCAAAAGCATTACATTGCCACTCATTGTCTCTTGAGAGGGATTGGAAGAGTTACTGTCTCCTTCACAAGCAAAATACTCCTGCTGCTTCTATTTGTTGACATCAAGCAGCAAACCCTGCTCATACAGAAAAATCACCTGTATTTCATTTTTCTGCTCATGCATTAGGAAACGGTTGCTGCAGAAAGAATAAATGAGCAGACCAGCACAGTTAATGAGCTCTGGTAAAGTTTCATGACCCATGGAGTAAGTACAAGCCAGTCTGAATTTTGAATTAGTCTTTAATGATTAATAATATGGTAAATCTAGTCTCACAAGCACTAATAATAGGGGTTGCTTTTGCCTCTTTGCTGGCTACTGAAATGTGTGCATCTTCATTGTGTGTTGGAGCCCTCCCTTTTTGTCAATGGTGCCAGCACGTCTACAGTGAAGCAGTTAAAACTAATGTGAGTCTCTCAAGCTGCATTCAAGTTAAAAGGGCTGTGGGGGGAGGAAGCCAAACAACTTCTGGCTTTCTAAGGGCTAGATAATTTGTGGAGTGTTTGGAGGAACATCACAAAGAATATAAATGGAAAAACAATTAATCAATTTAATGTAGAAGATGGATGGGTCTGTTTCTTCCCAGAAACAATGCCACATCAGTATTTGGGTACAAACCGGAAGCCAGAGTTCCTATATAGTGTATTTGATTCAATATAAAATGGCTTGACGGAGGAGGACTAAATTTTCATGGCAGTTTTGCAAAGGGCATCAAAATAAAAATTGAACATGCATGTATTTGCTGTGGGGTTTTAGTTTGGTTGGTTTTGTTTGTTTATTTGATTTTAAATACTGTCAAGAAAACCTGATTCCTGCTACGCATTGTTTTAATTTAAGCACCTTTGGAGATTCAAGTGCTGGGTATGCCTAAGCTAATTCTTTATCTTGCTGCATGTTGTTGGCATCCAGCCCACTAAATTTATCCTACCTGTGGCAGAGCATACATGTCACTTGCAAAAAACAGCCGGAGACACTAGGAAAATTTTTTGTTCTTTGTCTGTAGTAGCAGGTCATTGGGATTTTAGGCTGGTTTTTAATCTGCAGAAATATGGGGAGGGGATTTATACGTTCAGCTGATCCCCTTTTGTGTTTAGAACTCCATTATATGTACAAAGAAGTGTTTGTGTGAGGTATGAGGGTGTTCATCTCCATAGAGTAGGATAGACAGCATGAAAAGTTATTCAGCTTTGCCCCAGTAGCTGCATAAGCTAAACTATGTAATTTAGTTTTCCCTTTTAACTTACATTTACACCCTCTTACAGCCCTGTTTGCTATCTCATGATGACAGAAGCTTGTTCAAAAAGGGAGATGATCAGTCTGTGTTCAATTGTAGTTGTAGGGATATCATTAATGATTTCTTCCATTGAATATCAGTTTAAATCAGGTCCATTTAGAACATTCATTTAGAGTCTTCCAAGCAGAGAGTCCTCACACTCAGACCTCTTTAGCAGACTCACATAACTGAATTCATTTAAGGATGAAGTAAACAAGGTCATGATAATACAAGCAAAAAGTCTTTATGTACACTCACTGAGGAGCATCAAAGACATGCTCTGCATGTAACCAGTGGTTTGGTTGGAGAAGAATGTAGACCCATGCCTACTACTGATGAAAAAGCTTCAAACACACGGAAAATGCTCCTGCCTCTTGTGAAGCTCTGTGCTATGCTGGCAGTGCCAGGGAGATCAAACTCTGTGTTACAGAAGTAGTGCAGGGCTGCCTTCATAGTTAAGTTTGTACGGCTTCCTAAACCAGCAGATCCATGGTTAGGTGTGTCTGCCCCTGCAGTTGATTATGTGCCATGGAAATTCAGTGGCAGAAGAAGAGCTTGTGATCTGCAGTGGGGCCACTCAGCTGGCTGAGATGGTCTTTTGCCACCTCAGTCAGGCTGTCTTAGATGAGCAAGCAGGTGGCAGAGCTGTTTGAAGTCTAAGAAATGAGGAAAAGCTGAGAGGTGCTATAAAAGATAATCTGCTCTGTGTTTTGGTTTTGTTTGGGGTTTTTTCCCTTCAAACTGAAGAGACCTGTATTAAGAGAGATTGAGGTAGTACTCATCTCCCCTCCACATTTCTTACCTCTTTCTCTCTCCAGGTTCAGGGCAACTAAGCCTGGCTGTGTCCTACCAGAGAATTACAATGGAGAAGAATTTGTATGTTGTACAATAGAAGCTAAAAAGAAAGAAACCACTTGTGTGTGGATTGTGAACAGGTCTTCCTTTGTTTCTGCAGAAGAACAAATATGACCTGAGTCATTAAGCAGCTATGTAGCATATTTAAAATATATATATATATAAGCAAATATGAAATTGTTAGCAGGCATAAACCAATGCATAATGGTGCATGTTTTACTATAGCTTAGATTAATACTTGTGTTCTAGATTTACTTTCTGCCAGAAGATTTCAAGCACAGCTTCATTTTGCTATGTTGCTTTTGGTGTACTGTTGCAGGATGACTGGCACAGGTTTTTTTTCAGACTGAAGAGCTTCAGTCCACACAGTCATTCCTTGTCTAGGATCTGTTCTGTATTTTTATAAGGCTGCTCTGACTGTTACAGCCTTTCTTGAGATGAGGAGACAAGACTATTCAGATTGTGGGTGTACCATGGATTTGGCAAGATGATATTCTTGGTTTCATCTGCTGCTTCCTTCTAATAATCTCTAGTATTTGAATTACTTTTTTACTTTTAATGTACACTGATATGGTGTTTTTGTGGACCTTCTGTCTATAACATCAACGTTTGGTAATGGTCAGATCAGATATCGCTATTTCTGTGTATGCAGTTTGATTTTTTTTTCCCTATGCATTGTTCTACATGCATTAGGGTTTAATTTGATCTGCCATTTTATTTCCCAGGTTTCCAGTCTTACAGGGTCTTTCGACAGTTTTTATTAGCCCTTATTATCTTAAATCACTGAGTGGTGTTAGCAGACTTTATCGTCTCTCTGCTCAGTAATTTTGTTAGTATGCTGAATAAAGTTAACCATTCAAAAATATAGTTAGGGCAAGTCAGTGAGCACATAAGCTATTTGTGAGATGGTTCTTACATTGGGTGTAAGTACTGTTTGCTTCCCTTAACACTGCTTATGTTACTAACCACCATTGTGTTTGATAGAGTTATTTGGACCCAGCTTGAGACTTGTAAGGCCCTAAGAAATCTCTCCACAGCTGTGATCCTGTTGCTTTCAAAAAGATTTTACTAGATTTGGGAGAAACAGTCACATCGTTTCCCTCCGATGGAGGTCTGGGCTGTGTATAGAAAAGATATAAAGCCAACATCCATATCTTTGTTTGCCAGGAGCCAATGAGGCTCAACTTGAACATCAAAAATACCATATCAAAATACTTCCAGCCCCTAGCTCCTCTCATCAACAGATGGTATTGATAGGCTGTTCCATAGTAAAACAACAAAGGTCTAACCAGGATCTTTAACAAATTGCCAGCAGGGAGGACAGAAGGGGGGATAAAGGAAGGTGTTCTTTTTAAATAGAAAGGAAGGAAAGCGAAAAAATGATACAGTTTTATAATTGCACAAGTCCTGGGTCCAGCAAGAAAAAGACTCAGTCCTATTGGCGACCTACAAATGGCAACAGAGTAGGAAAGTGAGGAATGGAATTGCTTGCAAAATTTTGAAGCCTTTCCAGTATTAAAAACCTTGAATGTTACTGGGGGAGTATCAAACCCTTCAGCAGCAAGTATAATGTAGCTTAACTCAGTTTTCTTGTATGCACAACAAATGTCCCCAAATCTGTTGTTGTCACACTCAGTTTCAAAAGAGGGACTACATTTCTCACAAAATAGTTACGTAAAAATAGCTTTGTTTTTCTACCAACTCCAAAGACAAATATAGGTAAGGGCACCTAATCTTGAGAATAGAGAAAGTAGTGCTATGGGGAACTGCAGACTCAGAAGCCTAACATAAGAGCTGGGCAAATAAAGAAGGACTGCTCTAGACTATAATTATCTGGTGCTTTGATAAACATCTATCTGACAGCAGCCAGTGGGGTTTCTATGAAGGCAAGCAAAGTCTCATGGTTTTTTGAGTTCTTTGATGGAACCCCATTGCTGTCTGCATCCCAACTCCCAGTTAATACAGATTTTGAAAGTGTTTGGCAGTTAAAACCACTGAAAGGGAAGGCATTTACATGTTAAGTAATTAGTTAAAAGACAGGAAAAAATTAGCAGGAGTAAGTAACCAGCCCTCAGAAAAGAGCAGAGGGTGTCACCAGAAGGTTGTGCAAGGATTTATTCAGCGTTCAGTATACTGAGAAATGAGTGGAAGAACCATATGGTGACAAAGTTGGTGATAATACCTAGCTTTTCAGGGGAATAGGGTGGAGAACCAGCTAAGATGGGCTGCAAAGAAATACTGAGACTAAATGACTTTAACAAAACATACAAAGCAGCAAAAGTGGTGGTACACAAGAAGGTGGAGGAAGTGCACTTACAGCTCTGAGCTGACACGTTCTACCTCAGTTATAACAAATAGTGTTGTGAAAAAAATAGCTGAGTGCAGTAGCAGTTGAAGGAGGAAATCAAACGTCAAGAGTGGTGATGACTGTAGCTCTATAAATGTGTTGTAGTTTGGTGTATAGCAGACTGTGTAGTTGTGGTCCCCTAATTCCTGAAAGGACGTGGGCAACTGGAAAAAGCCCAGAGAATGTTGATGGGATAATCAGAGTTCTGGCATGACTTCTGTATGAGCAATGACTAAATAGGATTCATCAGCCTGGAAAGACACTCAGGAGGATATGATAGAATTATATGAAATAAAGAAGGTGACTGCAGACCAACTATTCAATGCCAGTATAAATATTTTTTTTTCCTTCTCCCTTTGTAACCAGGTTTCTGAGTTCTTATTAAGATCTCCAAGTTTGGTCCTAGTCTGCCAATATCTTTTGCCTGTGAGTGATGGCACTGCAGAGTGGAATGGATCATGAACAAAAAGTTGGTATGTCTGTGTTTTAGTGTTCGGTACATACTTTAAAACCCATTAGCTGAAATACTGCCTATATTTTCATGCAGCAGAATATCAGGTTTTGGGCAGTGCAGAAGAAAGTACTTAATATTGAATTTTCTTGCCTTCAAATTTGATTTATAATGATATGCTGTTGTAGCTTTGCATTTTACAGTACAACTCTAAAAATAATACACAAACACTTTAAGATACTTTCCTTATGATTGTAATGTCTGTCTTGGCAAATGGTGTTCATTACAAAATATATATATATTCATTGTAAAATATATTATAGCTGTATTGAAGTTACATGTTACACAAAAAAAATCCTCATTAAAGCAGATGATGCATTAATCATAATTGCATGTTCTGTTTGAAAACTGAAATTGCTCTTAAAGCACCTATCAAAAAAGTTCAAGTAACAAACTTGCTTTTTTTTTTTTGCTTATGTATCCCATCCTCCTTATCTGTGGGAGGGGGGAAGGAAATCCAAACAGTATAGAGTTTTAAACTATAATGTTGTTGCTATTTTCTTCAAGCTTCAAATGCTTTCAAATAACTAAATCTTTTGGTGTGCTGTGTACAGTACTCTGAATTCTTTCTCCCTGTATCACTTTTGCATCTCAAATTTACTACTGTATGTCAGAATAGTGTGTGCATATAATACATAAGAACAAGGTGGTTCATGGAGATCTTAGGGGAAATTCTGAAGAGTAGATTAGGTATTTTTACTACACAGTCTAGAGATTGTGATAAAAATATATCTTTGAGGTTATAAGGAATCTTTTTCAGGTATACGGTGACGCCTGTAAACAATGTTTAGCAGAACTGAGGAAAATATTGGGTCCATTTAATCTGCAAGAGAATCTTTTGAAATCCAAGAAATGTACAATGAGAGTTACTGTAAAAGACGTGTAAGGGCATGCCAAATTTTCCTCTTAGGCAAACACTTCTTTCCCAGTCAGGCAGACCGGATATTCAGCATATGAAGTAAAACCAGAGTCTTGATAAGCTACCCTCAGTACCTGACTGACTCTGTCTCTCCATATAACTGGTTCAGTTATGTATCATATATGTTCAGTCATGTGATTTTCTCCTTATGTAAACCCCTTCCCTGATCCATGCTATTCTGGATTCATTATTTTTTGCTCTGATGAATTGTAGTAATCGGACTTCTAATTTCTCTTGTTTGCAGTTTCTTGTCATCCTACAGCATTGTAAATGTTGCCATTTTATCTTTTGATGTCTCTTGGGCTATGTTACCGCATCTGCCCCTCAGATACTTTAATTTATAATGTTAATGCCCAAATTCTTCTACCACACCTGTTTTGTTGCGCAATCTTTTTTAGCCTTTGAGGTTTTTGCACTTTGAGTTGCCTGTGTCATAAGGTCCAATTCATGTACTCTCAGTCCCTCTCTCCCATTTATGTTCCATATTCTGTTCTGAACTCCATTATGTCCAAAGTACCACACAGGATCACTTACTTGTCACCTTCTTGAAGGTTACATATATTGAGTTTGTTAAATATATATAAATATATATTTTTTAAAAAGTTGGTCAGTTTGCTTAAAAGATTTCCTCTGAATTTATCTTTCAGCTGTGTTTAGTTTTTCATCGGGATAAGAAGTTATGCGAATGACTGAAAGCCTGGCCTGTTTCCTAGGTAAACTCTGATAAGGTTTTATTGCAAAATGAAGCAAACATTTATAATATACTTCATTTTATAAACAGTAAAAAAGACAGAGAAGATCTACTTAAACTGAGCAAGAACAGAAGGAAAGCCATTAAACTATTGACTATGTTTTGTTTTGATGTCATCTTCTCATTTCAGCCTCTGGAAAATGAATGTGTTTCGGCAGAGGCCTCTGTAGTTACATGCTTGATTGTTGTGTTAGTGTACGTGTAGCCAATATTTCTGTCATTACACTGGGATAGATACTGCAGTTAATTAGCCACTACCATGCTTTTTCACTGTGGCAGCTATAGGGGCCAGTTAGTGATGGCATTGCTCAAGGCTGGGAGAGAAGCGAGGAAAGAGGTGGTTCTAGTAAGTTCCTTGCCTTCTGTTTGTAGCTTGACCCATTGCATCTTGCCAGACACAGAGACTCCTCCAAGTACTTTCACAATCATTTCTTGTCTCCTCAATTACCACTTCCTTCTCCCCCTGCCTCTCTATTCTGTTTGACCTTCTGGTAATTCCTCTGGCGCTGGTTCAGTGTGGTGCGGTAGGCTACATTACCTCCTCCAATTAAAGATATAAGTATGTGCACATTAGAAGTTACCTAACAAGCATCTAAAGACCCCACAACCACCCCACCTCCCCCCCAAACAAGAGCCCACAATTTCATTGATCTTGCCTGGCCCATTTGGAACTTTGCTGTTGCATTGCTTCAGTTTGTGCTGTCAGCCAGGAGCGGTAGGCTTATACCTCCAGATTTAGGCAGTCTGATTTCCCGGGTTTACATATTACACTCAGGGTTTATTTTTAATTTATAAAGACCACTTGATGTAATGATCAGCAATTAAAGTATACGCAGTTATCATTCTTGCAAACTTTCCTGTGTCTCAGTAATTAAACCAAGAAATTAGTTAAAGGCTCCAATGCGGAAGAAGATTGGTAGACTGTGGTCAAGACACACGTTTATGGATTTTTCCCTTAAGCTGCTTTTCTTGAGGAAGCTTTGATAAAGACCATATGATATCAATTATCATTAACTCTGTGTGGTTTCTCTGCATTTAGAGCTTTCAGACATTAGTAGACAGGAGTCCTGTGTTAAGTCTTTAATGTATAACTGGTATTTATGCTACATAGCCTATTCTCATTTTGATTTGTCAGCTGACATTTGAAAAGGAAGATTTGAGACAATTTATATGCGCAAACTGTGGCCTGCTGTGCTGAGTGACACTTCCTCCTCTGATCTGATTTGACAGAGAACTATTCTAACAGCAGCAACATATTTTAAATGCCAGATTCAAAACCAAACATTTTAATTATACCCTGTATTCAGTTACTGCCTGAAAAATTGAAGGATGTGTTTTGTAAAGGTGTCACTGCCTAAGCTTGATAACAAAGTCAGCATGATTTAATAAACTGATTTAAATCCTCTGTTTAGAGAGTGCACACTCACATAAAGTGCCTAAACATCAAAGTCTCTCTTGTCTTGAGCTCTGTTCTATAGTCTGTCAGTGTGAGCCTTCCTTCACAGGCAGCAGCAGGAATTCAGCAAACATGTAGCTGTGATTCATTCTTAAGATCTTCAAATATGCGGATGAGTCACTGATAAGTATATGTAAGTTGTGCTGACCAGATTTAGAGTGCAGCAGTCAGCACTGGAAATTACAGGATGTAGCTGCAAACAGATGAGTGAGCCTGAGAACTCTTATAATTGAGGAAGTACATATGAAAATCCACAGCAGCCTGGAGAATTCATTTCAGTGAAACAAGAGAAAAAAATCCCAGAACTCTACCATTTTACTAGGATTTACAGACAAGTCTAAGCTGATAGTTCATAACTCTTCTTTGCTACATTTTCTGCTTGGGGTACTCAAGAATTTGGGAGTGGGGTGGAGACGGGAGAAGGCAATCAGAAACCCCAGCCCTGAATTGTTTTTATTGTGTAATTTTCTGGAAGTTGAAAAGCTGCATGCAATTTGAAATACTGGCTTACGTGTTAGGTGAGCTTTATGTTCAAGTCTAATCTGGATGCTGGAAGCTGGGGAGAGTGGGGTGTGCAGCATGGATGTGGATAACCAAGAGGCAGAAACACCTTAAGAATTGCTTTATATTTTATTTATTTATTAGCAACAGGTAGAGCTAGCTCATAAAAATTGAGAGAACCTCGAAAAGTTTCTCTTGACTTTTTGTTTACATAGCAGAGCCCATGGATTGCTGCTTTACTTCATAAGAACACCACAATTTCAGGGCCAAGGAAGGGGCAATTATGTTTGAACACATGCTTTCAGGCAATGTTCTTCAATCCACTGAAACAGCATGTAGCATTTTATAACCTTTTTGGTAGAAGACACCCAAGAGAAATTTGGAGACTTGAAATGACACTTCCGTAGATTGCATTAGTTGATTTGACTGACAGCTACATGAGGTTATCACCCTCTGCTATTTGTCTTTCTAGCTTAGAACATCACTTTGAGGCAGTCCAATGCTACTATGCCTTGTGTCATGTTTTACTTAGGGCTTTTCTTATGTTCATCTAAAGTTTTCATGGCTTTTTTGAAAGTTAGAGTAGTCAGCATGAAATAGTGCAGGTGGTATTTTCAAGTGTCATAACATAAAACTTGTATATGTTTTGCAGCTACTAAATATGCAACAAACCAACCTGTTAAGCAGCCAAATTCCTGCTTGATGTCAGCACACATCAGGGCTCCACCTGCACAGCAGGCCTGGATTTGACCTTGTGATTTTTTCACACTGATCCATCAGAAGATTATTTGGCTGGGATATTGCTGTAATCGTGATTTAATTGGAAAATCTTATGCTGTTCAATCACCTTTAACCACCTATTCTTGTTAGCTGTATCTGACCAAATATCTTCAAGGACAGCATACCAGGGATGCAGTTTCCCATGGCTATCAAGAAGAATTGGTGGGTTCCAACTTTTCTCACAGAAAATAGCGGTGCTACCTTAATGTTTCCTATTTTTCAACATTTTCAGTCTGTCTTTTCCTTGTTCATCTCTCTGAAATTTTAAACATCTCAGTGATCAGCTTGGGAGTTTGCATTATAACTTTAGATGCCTAATAGTTCTTGTTTAGTTGATTGGAAGCACTTATCCTGTACTTCTAATTTCTGAGATTTTTCCCAACCAGAGGTAGTGGGAGCATAGACAGGCAGTTTTAGCTTTTCTTCATAGATTTTCCACACCAGGTTACACACTGTATTAAACAGAAATGTGAGAATATCCTTTCTTCTGTGAAACTCTAATGTTTGCAGTGTCCTCTGACCCAGGCAAGATATAAGCTTATGGCATACAGTGTAAACTTCACAGATTACAAGTTTCTGTAGTGACCTCTGATGCTTCTGAACAACAAAGCCCAGATTTTCTACCTGAATTATTGCTTATTTCAAACTTCAGACTATCTGCATTAAATTTAACATCCTGGCACATAAAGTGCTGGTTGAATACAAGAGTTTCATCCCTCCAAGAGGCTGGCATTTCAAGATGATGCAAAATTAAAAATGGGACTGAGCTGAGTGATGGATCTCAGGATGTCATCACCAAGAGGACCTGTCTTCACATATAGAGCCCATTCCTAGCTGTTAAAGCCTAAGCTTGTTGCTGTTTGATTAGATGACCCAGGGTTTTGATAAAACCTCTCCTAGGTAATGATGCCACCAGATCAAAAAGTGAAAGTCAGCAGTAGAAGAAATAGAGGTATAAGGAAAATAAATAGACTTTCACCAGCCACTTGAAAACTGCTTCACTTTTTAAGAACTGTGACAGGCAGCTCAGAAGAAAACCCAGGCAGGAGAAATGAAAATTCCCTTGGTAATTTGAAAACAAGAAAGTTTGGAATGCATGCTTGTGTTAAACAGAGGCTGGCCCCTGGCTTAAACACAGCCCTTCCTTAACCAAACGTAGCTAAGAAAAGCTTGTGGTGCTCAAGGCATGCAATTTCTGAGCATGGTTAGTGTTGTAGTGAGAGCCACCAAAGCAGCAAAAATTCAAGTACATCATGACAGCAGAAATGTTGTGTTTTGATTGAGTAGTTTTGCTATTGCCAAGGATTTGAATTAATTGGAGTAAATAGTTTCCCATAAAAACTTTTCATGAATTACCCCAGTCTTTCCATTTCCATAGCTGACTAAAACAGGAAAAAGTTCTTGCATCAGTCTCACAATACTACTGAGATTATGTTTAGTGAAGCTAGGAATTAATTATATTTACTGAGGTACATCTTGCCTGTTCATTGAGGTTTTGTTATTGCTGCATTTTATTAACCTTCTTCAGCAAAATATGCTGGAATTACATTTGCTTACCCTTTGTGTAGGCTTTTACCATTTACACAGAGCAATCTCCAAACTAAATATTATGCATGCACTGTAAAGCTTCAAAGCAATACTCTTAATCTGCTGGGTTTACGCAATGCAACTTGAATAGGTTTCTGAAATTCACAGTGATCCCACCACCTCTGCTCCTGAAGCAAAAACCTCTTAGGATATATCCTGCAATGCCCCTTCTCAATTTTCAGGTTCCCATGAAATAAAACTTAAAAGGATGTGGGAGTGAGCTTTAAGAAATCCCATTAGTAAACTGGATTAGCATCTTGACAGTATGTGGCTCTGACGAAGGCGCTGGGAAGCTAAAAATAAGGTGCCATTTTAAGATTCTTGTAAAGAAGGCATGCCCTCAAACTTCTCTTAACTTGCATGAACCATCTTTCACTGCTTCTCTCTGTGACTGTGTATTAGGACAGAGTCATGACAAGTTGCACGGCAATTATGCTTTGTGTTTCATTGCACATACAGCTCTGCCAGCCCTGTACAGTTTCCACTCTGGAAGCTGTGATAAATAGTTAAATATAGTTTTGTTTGTATTTTTAAAAGATTATAAACAAATAAACAAAACACACACACACACACACCCAAAAAAAAAAAACACAAAAAAACCCAGCCTGTAAGGACTGATAAATGAATTGGTAATGTGATAACCATCTATGTAAAACTTAGGCAAAAAGCCTCCAGTAGAGGGAGTGACAAAATTAAAAATCCTGTCTAAACCTCTCCCATGCAAACATGGTGCTGATAAATACTTTTGTTCCTCAAGTGTATGTGCCCTGGGAAGCAAAGAACTGTCTTAAACAGGACTGTGTTTTACAGAGCCTTATGTGTGAGGCTGACAATCACAATCCCATGTGTGAGCCAGTGCAATTCAAATAGTAACGTATAAATATGCCAACTGCATTAAGAAGAGTTTTTCCTTTCTGCAGCTCATGTGCTGTGGATGCTGTTACCCTAGCTTACTGCTCTGCACTGCAGTATTCATTATGCCACACTACCTTTCCATTCAAAAGAAATGAAAAAAATTCCAGCTTTGACCCTCAAAATCCTCGCTGAGCAGAAGTCCAAACATGAGTCATATTTACTTTGCCTTCTAGAAAAATATTCTGATTAATTAAAAGCATTAAAAGGTTGGTTAGCTTTTAAGTAGCACCTAAACCACTGATAATAACATCTTTGAGGTACTTGTGCATTTCCCTGATGATTTTGCTAATCTGTCTTCATTATCCTTGCCTTGTCACCCATGCATATGCGCCTAAAAATTGCTTTTTCTTCAAAAGCAGCTCAAAGAAACTAGGCCCAGCCAGGGTGGTGATGAAACATGAAACCCCTTTTCCCAGAGAACTTCATAAATGTATATTCTTTCCATTACACAGAATCACAGAATGGTTTGGGGTGGAATGGACCTTAAAGCTCATTCAGTTCCACTCCCCTGAGATGTGCTGGGACACCTTCCACTAGACCAGGTTGTTCAAAGCCAAGTCTGACCTGGCCTTGAGCACTGTCAGGGATGGACAGCCATAGTTTCTCTGGGCAGCCTGTTCCATGATGGTAGACTCAGCCAAAGCTGACTGGGCTTCCTTGTCTCTCTTCCAGTGGTGTTTGCTGTTGGTTTTCCTCTAAATCTATTAAAGCCAGTAGTGAAATCCCTTTAGTTTCCATAAGAAATTCTCACCTTGCAAGCCTCTAAATGTATTTAATTTTTAATTCATTTAATGTATTTAATCCAGTGTCTATCCATTCTCAGTCTCTCTCTCGTCTTCCCCTTCGTCCCTCTCCCCCCGCCCCAGCTGCTGTTCTCTTTAATGTTCAGGTAGGAACAGGAAATATTTGTGTCATGTCTTTATTTAGAAGCTTTTTCTAAGCTCACTATATAACTACTGCACAGGGAAGCATCTTACTGATCTATTAATAATCATAACGGTAACGTTAGCAAGTAACTATCAAATACAACAACAGAATATGAACCTGTGATCTTATCCCAAGGTAAGAATGATACGAATGACAGTGTCATAATCAAATGATTATCTAGCTACTAAAATTTTAACCCTACAAAACTAGACAGACTTGTTGCTCTTATTTTAAAGACTAGGTCTAAGTAAGAGCACTCCTGATGTGTCTATGAGGTTAGAAGCGTTTAGACGATTGCTGTCATACTTTCAAAGTAAATCAGACTGTTAGACTCTAATATTTGCATTCCACAATTTCTGTCTTACTGTATTATACTCCCAAAGTAAATATCATCGCAGTGTAAGAACTTATTTTACAAAAGAAGAGCTAAGGAAATCTTCCATCATTTCTATTCTCATCAAGGTGAAAAACACATTCTTCCAATCATCTTACTGGGTTCAATCCCATGCTCGATTAGCAGGAAACCTTTCCATTTAAGTAAGTACAGATATTGCTTTTGCAAGAGAATTTTGTATTCTGCAGCAATGCCTCATCTCGCTATCAGCAAAGTCAGCGGGAGCCACGCTTCTGAACATAATAGTAGTAAAATGAGATCTCTGGTGGCATTGCCTGTGCTACACCATCAAGAAAAGAACCATCAGTTTCAGAGGTCATGGGTGTTCCCATCAAAGAATCTATTTGCTTCTAATAAAAAACCAAATGGGAGTGGACCTGAAATTTATGAAACTTCAAAGTGACCTGCACTGCAGCATGGTAAGAACATCAGACCTTATGCATTTTAATAATCCCCATGAGGACAAATCACCTAATTGATTCAATGACTTCAGTGCTCCAGTTAATGTCAACATGCATGCAATATAGCATCTTAAATTGTTGATTTTATTAAAAAAGAAAAAAAAGTAAAATTCCAAATTCCCTGTCTTCCCTAGAAATGCCACAGAAAATAATGAAACTTTTTGTTCTAAACGAAAGATGTTTCATTTTTCCAAGCAGCAATATTCAATTTTTAATTTGGCAGGAAGCAGAAGGATCCTCAGCTTTCTCCAAAATTATTCAATTTTTGGCTGTGGTTTGTTTGCATTTTCTTACTTTGGACTCTTTTACACATACTAACAGCTCAGTTTAATATTTTTTTTTTTCAGTTCAATCTTTTTTTTTTTTAATCAACTTTTTTACACATGGCATGAGTAATTTGAACTGGGATCTTCATGTTACAAAACATCAGACAGTGGAGATACAGTTTGAGAAACCTTTCTACAAACTCTTACTGAACAGTTTAAAGCAGTATCAAAAACTGTTCTAATATAAAAAATAGCATAAATTCTATTTAAAAAATTGATTAGAAAAGCAGTGTCTGGGAATGCTGGGAAATGCTGTACTTAAGAACTGGGGGCATTGGAGGGAGGAGAACTCCACCTAGAAAAGAACTTCCAGCATTGAGTCTAAATATGTATTTTTGATAGACATCAAATATTTTAAATGATCCCTTACGTTTGCACTTTCTTGCAGCCTTCAAATGTAAGGGGTTTTTTTTGTACCCAAGCTGAACTGTGTGTAAAGTGGTAGTCCCATTTCAGGTGAATTTTTAAGTTCTATATATTTCATAATTGTAGTACACAAACACTTTTTCCCCAAAGACAAACAATATAATATCCTCTGGGGAAAACAAGAGGTCTCCAAGTTTAGAAAACAGGCTGGAGTGATCATTAGTGAAGCACAATTTCATGACAGGATGTCGGCTTGGATCCCGTCTATGTATCCCAGACATTTTATGGTCTGGATAGAGAAAGCTCATATGGTGAATGTTGGGGTTTTTAACAGCCATATTTTGGGCCCATAAAATAACCAACTACAACAGTTAATTTTCACCCACACACCCAAATTGCTAGTTGGTATCACAATTTCAGTCCCCTGACACCCCTTACACAAACATACGCTATTCACCACCAAAAAAAGTAAAACCAGGAGTGTAGTCTTTGGGGATTGCAATGGAAGTTAAAAAAACACACACACCATGCACACAAAAATGAGCAGCAGATGACTGATTATACCTTCCAGCAAGTTGCAGAAGGAAACAGTTTACAGAATGTGTTGCCTCGCAGTTCTTCCATCTCTCCATCACCTCCCTGTCCTTTTCCTTTTTTTTCTGCTCTGGTCTCTGCCGTCCTCCTTTCATAACCTGTTGTAGCCAGGAACTGAACCAGCAGTTTCCAAGAGTACCAGCAACTTTAAAGTTTGCTTTAACTCTTTTCAAAATGGCTCCATGTGTTTTAGCAAGAAATGCAACAGGTAGGTTGCTACTGTGTTGTTCTGTATTGCGAGAAAATATAAGTAGACAGCTAGGTCCAGTTATCCTAATAAGAACTTAGCTCTACGCAAAATATTGCTATATTGCAGAAGAAAGTAATGGTGATTCTCTGGCTCATTAGAAATGAACAGCATGACCAAGCTAAGTTGTGAAACACATTAAAAAGTTTGTTGATCATTCAGTTCAGTAAAAAAATAAAAAAAGGGAGTGAACACTTTCTAAGATGGAGTTTTTTTTCTTAAGCTACCTGAAGGATTTGGCTCTCAAGTCCCATTAGAAGTTAGTTAGAAGCAAGCACCATGTCCCAGAGATGGGTTTGAAAAGCTTTTTTAGTGTAATTTTATTTTCAGCAGAGAAATGTGCTAATGTATTTTGAAATTGGATCCTCTTATTCGGAAGATGTAGGTGATTAGGGATGCCTGGAGGATGTCATGCTTTTAGGGAGAGAGGTATTATTTGATCAATTGTAGCAAGCTACTCAGAAACTTAAACTGTATTGAAATTGAAACGGAAACTTTCTGGGGTGCATAGGGTGTCCTGAGATGTATGAAATGCTGACCTAAGGATAAAGAGCAGGATGCTGACTCAGCCAGTTCCAAAACAAGAAAAGTGGCCAATAAGCTTGAAAAATGCAGATATATAGACCACTCCTGCACTTACAGAGTTAATTAAGTAGATTATTTAAGAGGCCCTTTCTTTTACCTTTTTATGTCCTGAGCACTTTCTATGGGAAAATTATATGAAACATAGAAAAAGTTCAAAAAATTTTGAGGTACTGGAAAAACTAGCTGCAACATACAGACATAAAGATGATCAAGCCTCTCCAGCCAGCCATGCCACCTTTCTGTCTGCCTCATTTAATTAATTTTGTCTAAAGCAAGCTACATACTGTAACATATTGCATCTCTTTTTACTGTGTGTTCAGACTGGTCATCTTCCACGCAGCTAAGTCAGAAGAGAGCTCAGCACACAGCTTGTAAACACAATTCTTTTGGAGTTTACATGGGATAGGTGGTGTTTTTCCTGAAGCCACATTCCAGGAACTTCTCTCCTTAAATTGCTTCCGTAGCATAGCTTGATAGTTCTCATAAAAAAGACGACAGCTTCCTTATAGCCTTCCTGGGCCAACACGTCAGAGAAGCTGTAATCCTTTTGACCTGTCTCTGCCAGAAGATGTTTTATCCAGTTGAGGATCTCAAATCATGTTTCCTGAGTGGAACTTGCGTGCACCACACACATCAGTGCTCAGTCCTGGTCTCTAGTGGCACCTTGCCCTGTGATCCCATGACACCCCTTCTGTTGTGGTCCCCAGCTTCACCTCACACACTAGTTCTCTGCAAGGTTTTGGCCTAGTTTCTAATCATCAGGTTTCTTCACTTGCTTGGTTTGTATCTGTTTGCAGTCTTCCAGCCTCAATCAGTGTCTCCAGTGGCTTTCTGGATTAAGCCCTAACAACAGCATGTTTCCCTCTTGTTTACCTGAACATGGGATTTACTGCAGTAAGTCTCAACAGCATCCTGGCCTATAGGCTCTTTACTGGAAATATGTGTATTACAGGTACTATTGCTGCTGATGAGCTAAAGATAGGAGGGGATTTACAGCTCCCTTAGCATCAGCTCTTTACATTATTATTTATTTTTTAAATGCAGGTAATTTGGCTGGCAAAAGCTGCTGCTCAAGAACATTTGAGAAACACCATCTCAATGTGCTTTGTGAAACTGGCCCATCAGGCAATTTTCACTGGTACTGTTTTAAGAGTGTTCAGTCAGGTTTGTGCCATTCACACTAACTCTGATGAAGTCCCATTTAACATGTCAAAGATAAAACACAGGTTTTCCAAGCTGCAGCATTTTTCAGGTAATGTTTTTAAGAGAAGGATTAGGGTCAGCCTTAGTTCAAACAAAATACAGTGTACCATATCCACAGCTTGAAAAATGGCAGCTTTGTGGGATACACTGAATGTCTGACCTTACAGATGTGTGGAAATTCAGACTGTAAATTCCAGCATGTTGGGGAAAGTAGTGAAAAAATAGCTATACACCCTGCTCATCATGATCCTGGTATACACTCATTAGGCAAACTATTATTTATCTAGTCTTACACATACTCCTTTGGGGCCTGAAATCCATGTCTAAAAGAGCTGAAATTTTGTTGTCTGACATGCAGAGCTCTCTTTTTTGAAATGTGATATATATAGCAAATTTCAGCTTTAAATATGTAACAACAGCAGCAACACTCCTGAACTAACTGTTTACACCATTGTGGAAAACAAAGAAACTTCTGTCATTTATCAGTCAGCTTCAGCCAATACTTTCACATTTTAGAGTCTTGGTTTGGGGCAAACTTTTTCTGGCTTTAATTTTCAAAAATTTTATTTTATTTCTGATCAAAGTGATACAAAATGAGCCACAGTGAACTTAGCCAATATAACACCAATAGAACTAGTTTCCAGATAGCTCATTTTAATTTTCTGTAAATCAGATTACAATGGTTAGCCTGATTGTGTGGTTTGCATGGTTGCAAGAGGAATTAAAGCAAACTCCAGCACTCAGCAAATTCACAGAAATCCAATGACAAACTTACTGAGCAGAAAGCAGCTAGAAAATGTTGAACATGGGAGACTGCAGTCTAACAGAGCTTAGCTGACAACCTTAGTTTAATGATACATCTTAATAATTACCTTGGAAAATTAAAATATTTAATCCACCTATAAAAAGCACCTTCACGGCATTTGATGTTCTTTTCTAAGGAAATATCAATTAGTAAGATGGAGTGAAATCTGAACCACAGCAAAGGACAACTTAAGTACTGGCTCAAGTCAGGAAGTACCACCATGCACTAGGAAAAGCTTTGGAGTTGCTAATATTTCTTAAATAATTACTCCTCTGTTGCATAATTTGGAGCACTAATTAAACTTGAAGGGCCATACTCTGCCATGAACTCCACCGTCATAACCGCTCTGCCTGTTACCTTATATGCTTACATATCTTACATCAGCTGGCAAGAACACAATGCATATTTGCATGCGCACAACTGAAAGGAATTTAGGTTAAATGTTTGGCCACTGCTTCTGTTCTGATGCCCACAAAATAGTGTATACTGGCTGCCTGCTTATTCAGTGTTCCCAAATGCTCTAAGTCATATTCCCAACATGACTCTAAGTCATGTTTTTCCATAGACAATATTTTGAATTGTCTTGCTTACCAGTTCTAAAATTGCCATCTAAAACTGTGCTAAAAATCAGTATTTGGATTTAAACACATCTTTCAAACTTGCAGTGATTTTAAAGGCGACAACTTGCAATTCACAAAGTAAATAGGATGTAGCCTCAGATATGAATTTGTATTAGTTTTTTTTCTCATATATAGGTACCATCATAACTAACCCTTTGCATATGTATCCAGTCCACCAGGTTGGTTCCTGCTGGAGGAGTGGTTTCAACTATTTTAAGCAACCATATTTTACACTTTCATTGGCTGGGTTTATAGCATAAAAACCATTACATATTTGCTGCTAATTTTCTCTGAGCCCTTTGCACAACTTTTTCTATCAAAACCAGAAAAAAAAAAAGAAAAAAATGTAAGTTAACCCTCATCAGAGTATAGACTTTGCAACTGTTTTCATCCCAGAACTGCAAAAGCAGAAACAGACACTGTGGCAATATGCTGTAGCTAAGGAAAGCCTAACAACTTTGAACGCAGAGAAGGGCTGCAGCGGCTCTCCCACATTAGATAGTGGACCTGGCTGACCTGGCATGGCACTCGTTGCAAAGGTGAAAGATGTGAACTAGTCTGCAAGAGAGCGTATTTGCTAGCAGCAAGCCAGGTGTGTGCAACTGTTAGCTCAGGAAGCTCTAAACTTTGTAGTGCCAAAAGCTGGGAGGGCAGCCAGGGAAATACAGGTATTATAGCTGCTGGTTGTGTTTTACTGAGACATTCAGTACTGGGGACAGTGAAACAAAGGCTGGAGCAGATGATTTGGGAGGGCTCTCTTGTTATGGCTGTTCCTGAATTATGTTCGGTGCATGATGTTTAGCAGAAGTGAACTTCTCCTGCTGCTTACCCCTGTTTGTGTCGGTTTCGCTGACACTGCGGAGAAACAACTGACTTGGATGAAAAGCACTCACCCAGTGACATTTACTCCTCTGTAGTATTTTAGAAGCCCAGGTCCAGCCAGTGAAGAATTGCAGGGCTTATTTTAGGTACTGGTATGCAGAACTGCATTTTTGTAATGTAAGTGGAAAAAGTTATGATCCAGTTAGTTAACCAGATAGCAGCTTTTTCCTCGCCAGGGGCAGATGACTTCCAGTATCTCTCTTGACCTGTTGTTCCTAGTATCTACCACAAGGAGCAACCTAATCTGCAACTGACTCCTTTTTTAGGCTAAAGATCAATCTAACAAAGTTTTAAAAAGTATCTTGTAAGCAGAATCACTGGATTAAGCAGGCTCTCCTACCTGCTTGCTCCTCCCCTCTTCCTCTCACCCTTCCATCCTACTGTTCTGTCCTGCAACACATCCCCGCCTAAAACTGTACCCAAAAGTGTACCAGGACTTCCATGAAAACTAACTAATTTCTTTTTCTGGGCAATTATTCTGTAGGCTAGTAGTGCTCTGCTTGCGGAGGGCTTTGCAGAGGGCTGGGAATAAAAAGGTGTTTTAGCAGTGTTGCTGACAAATGTTTCAGCCCAGTTTAAGCAGCATGACCTGGGTGACCTACAAGCATAGGGGTGCCTGCCCAGCATCTCCCCCAGTCTCTTGTGTGCAAGAGATCTGCAGAGCAGTGAGAAATATTTTTTGAACTTTTCCTAGGACGTAGGCTGCGCCACTTCAGAACTTAAAACACTAAAGGGCAAAAAACTCTCCCTTTTTATAGCCTACTGTCTCATTGAAAGTGATTTATGAAATGAAGCTTCCTGCCCACCCAGTGCACAGAACAAATACAGACAGTGCTTTGAAATAACTACAGTACTCTGCTATTTTCAGTAATATTTAGCTCAGACTTAGCCAAGAAAGCCCACTAAGCTTAGCAGACAGACATAAAAAGAAACACTCTTTCTGCATTTTTGTGTGCACATGCATCTATTTTAGGTTTTACTACTCTTTTCTCCAGTTGCATAGCTAAGTATCAATGCAGCAAAGTCTCAGCTTTGAAAAATGCCTTAAGCTCCTATCTCAATACAAGTAATAGCTCTTAAGCACATACTATAAGTGCCTTAATAAACATAAGCTTGTGCTTACATTGAGATACTTTAATTTACTGTAGTGAAACTTGCTTAATTCATTCACTTCAGTAACTGCAGAAAATATTGTAGTCCATATACTTGCATAATTTGATATTTTTTTGTGTATGTGTGCTTAGAAAGTACTTTTATCTTTTCTGTGACTGTGGGGTTTTTCTATGACTATGAGATTACTACCTGTCACACTTAGCATCAGTAGTGCAGTTCAGGGGGAAGCTCTACCTGACACTGTCTTGGCCATCACCTACTATGTTTACTTTGCACGCCTTTCTTCCTTATCTGCAAATTCTGAGCCGTAACTTGTTTTCACTTACAATCAGGAGAAAAGATAAAACCAAGCCTACCAAGTCATTTAGGTCCGTCAAATCCATTTCTCCTGCCTTCAGCAATGGGTGCCTAAGGAAGAATATAAAATCAGACTGAATATACAGTAATAGTTTTCCAAAGTACTATTCCCTTTTCCCCAGTGATTTGGAGGTTGAAGGACTTCTTACGTCAGCAATGTTATTTTTGTACTAGATGGACTTCTATTTGAAACAGCCTAATACTTTTGAATGCATGCAGAGCTCAAGCATCCAGTCTTGCAGCAAGGAGTTTCACAGTATAATGGGGAGTGGCATGACAGAGCATCTCCTTGGCTTGTTTTGAACTTGCTGTCTCCTGGTTCTGTGTAAAACTGCCTGGCTTTTGTGGCATAAGACAGTAAATTGCAGCTCCCCTTTCCTTTTATCCATGCCACCTAAGCAGTCACAGAGCACTCTGTCGTCTCCTGCCCTGCAGGTATTTATGCTCCTTATTAAAAGTCTTTCCTGTAGGAAACTCTCATGGGAGTAGTTCCACTGGCACTAGTGAAGGTGCTTGCAGGAGTGAGCACTGGCAGGATCGCAGCATTACTCAAGACCAAGAGACAAATGTTTTATTTAGGCATTGTGAGTATTGTTCACAGCAAGCATTACAATGTGCATCTGGGTATCTGAATCCTTAAAGCAATCCAGTGTTTGCCATAATTCTATGGAAGCAGAGGTCCTTCCAGTTGTGTTTCTACTCTGAGGTTTTTGGGATACATATGTATGTCAGTTTCAAACTGCTTCATTATGATAGTATCCTCCCACATAAACATACGAAATATCTGTAAAGCTGACCCGTTTATGCCAGTTCACCACCACCACCTCCATTTTCTATATTTCCTGGTTCAAAGTTCTTTTGTTATTCTGACAAAGCTCTAGGATCTGACTGATGAGAGATATCAGTGGTGCAAAACTGTCTAGAAATCTCATCATGTTCAAAACACAGTAAGAAAGGTCTCTCTTCTTGGTGTTCCCACGCTGTTAACACGTGGTTTTCTTATTGTGGTTTACTTTATAGATCACAACCATGTGCTGTATTAGGAAATGCTGTGGAAGGTCCGTTTCTCATGATAGTTTATCAGATGAGATCCTTTAGAACATACATTAAAAATACATCAAACAAAATCATTATAGTTCACTATCTCATTTCAAGGGAATGGTAGGAAAGCACCATTGATGGCAAGGACTTGGACTTTGTGTCTCTTGCCATGTAAGCAGAAAAAACTCCTCTACCCAAATAGATGTCCAAAGAAATCTTATAAAAAGATCTTTCAGAATGAGAAATAACATGTTGTTTTAGTTTAATGATGTAGTACTCAGTTGTATAGTCAGATTTAAAAAATGCTGGGACTCTAATAGATAGAAAAATAAATAGTACTATTTAATTTACATCCTACTCTGTTTATTTACTTGTCCCTGTTTATTCTTTCATGGTCAGCTAAGGTAAGCTTTTTGATGTGCTTTTTCCTCATTTAAAATCCATTTGGGATGTTAGTGTCTTACAGTCCTAAGACCTGAGATGAAATATATCTTTTACTGCTCTAAGAAAGAGGATAGAAATTTCAAAAGCAGTGACGGCATGCTCTGCAGAAGACCCCACGTATAATGGAATGCTTGGTCTTCAGCCCCATAATTACAAAAAGTAGTTCCTTGTCAAATACTAAGATACTGATTTGCAGACTTTCTGATGCATTACTTGGTGAGACATACTGCTCCTCTTATATAGCTGTTTTTCTTCCCCCTCTTAATTCAGGAGAGACTTTGACCCAGCACTTTCTGTCATGCATTAGTAACTCTGAAAACATGTTTACTTAAGTACAAAACCACATTAGCTCAGCATTATTGTACGCTTCCAACACACATAAATTACAATATATTGTGGGGTAGGACCTTTGATCAAGAAAATCCCACAGTGAATTAGCTTAGAGGTGGGGAGGAGGGTTGGAGCATTAAATGTCCTTGTCTCCTTTTCCTCTCATCTCTACGATTCTTACTGCCAGTCTTTCCCAATTGCTTGCTATATCTGCACTTCAGGCTAGAAGAAAAGAAAGCACTGGCCATAGTAGCTGTAGGAAAATCATGTTATTTCACAAATCTAATCTTCTCTAACATTCATTTCCAAATGCAGAATCTCAAGTGTCACTTTTAGAAAATCCTCTCTTGTTGTCCCCAACATTGTGTCTCTCACCCAAACAACACTGGGGTTCTGGAGTATAAAAGCACTTTTGGGAAAGAAAGTTACTATAGATAGACACGCAAAAATGTAACTTGTAGCCAAGATTATTTAGCCTCGGCAGTGACGAAGTTGCTCTTAACATATGCTGCTGTTTGTAGAGGACAGAGATGGTGAAGGGTGGCCTCAGTCTTCCAGGCAGGGCTGCAGCAAAGACATAGCACACCTTCTTTCTGTAACTAGAGATGCCAAGTGCCTGCACACAGTCCAGCTGGCCCTCAATGACCAGCCCTCCTGCTCACTGCAAGACAACCTGGATGGGAGATAGGCAGAGCTGAGAAACAAAACCAGCATAACGTTCCTACAGACCAAATGCAATTGACCCAGAATAATAGGTCTTGAAGGTTAACAAGTCTAGAAAGCATGTCATTGCTCCCTCCCCCATCCCCATCTGATAAATGAAAAACACACATCCTCCCACTCCTATGCTATTTTTTTCTGGCAACCTCTGCTCATCCCCTTGTGGAGGGCCTTTTACGTGCTATCATTACATGCTGCACTGAATAAACTATTATACAGATGCTCTCAAGTTGATTCCATAGACATTGATTTCAGCACCAGAAGGCACCCAAGAAATAGCCTCACTGCCTGGATGCGATTTAAAGATTGAGGAATCAATGTTACTTCCATTGAAGTTAGAAGAAACTTTGCTCCTGTTGCAAAAGGAAGCAGAAATCAGTCCTTGTATTTGAAGCGTTAACCGATTTTGCTGTTTAGACAGCATGATACACTGTATCAGCTACTAAGTAAAAGCACTGATTCTTTCCATGCCAAGTATTTACATTTTTTTTTACTTATTATTTGTTTGTAAGCATAGAAATTTAAAGCCATAGCTTTTGAGAAGCTTTAAAAAGTGACTTATCTATTTATATATACACAAGTACACAGAGTATTTAATGATTGTTTGACTCTGATACTAGCATGTCTTCTGTATTATTCCTCGTTTTTTTGCAAGTTAGAACATCCTCCAAGCCCTAGGCTTTATCTTGTGATGAAATTGATACTGCTGTTATATGGAACTTCGTACTTTTAAAAGGTTTGGATGCTGCAAGTGATGTGTGTCTTGTCCAGCAGTCTACCCTTGTTGCAGTAATCCTAAGAAAATAATCTTTCTTTCTTTCTTTCTATTTAGTTTAGGGGTTTATTACAAAAAAGTATATTATAAGAAGTATTACATTTAGCAATGTGTAAAAGCAGAGAAAAAAAATACTAAGAATTTTTTGTACCTGTATTTATGAGACATCACCTCCCTTTCTTCGCTCTATCATGCTCTACAATTTGTAGTTCAATTTATTGTGAAAATTAAGCTACTTTAAACAAAGATAGCATGACACTTCAGAGAAATTATCACTAGAGAGTGTCAGTATGTTTCTAGCTGTCACCTATATTAAAGGCGTTATCTCTCTGGCTCCTGAAGTCTTGTTTAGAAGTGGACCCAACTATAATGAAAGGTTCTTTGCAACTCCACAAATTTTCAGGGCAATTTATCAGGGCAAAATGAGCTGTAACTAGTTCAGCAGTCTGACAGAGGACTACATACAATCCATGGGACCTTTGGCAGCACATCAGCCCATATGGTACTCCGCATCATCATAGCTAGTGTGCGGAGCAAGAAGCCTTTTGTACTTGTATAGTGAAATGTCAGATCAATCACCTAAAGTGACAAGTGAAATTTTTTTAATGATATCCCTGTATACATTTTAGGCTCAACTGGATATACCTTACACAAGAAACAGTTTAAAAATTTGGCTCATTTGAAGGCCAAGGAGCTTTTTCCTATTAAATATTTGTTATGTTTATGTAAATTAACATTAAAGAAACATCTAGATTCCCTAACATCTGCAAGCAGCTGCTGAGACATATTCAAGGATTTCCTATACTGCACATTTTATTTCTGTGCTCCTCAAGGCTGCCCTAAGAATTGATAATTATATTTCATGAGATAATTCACAGCAATTATAGCGATTACAGGTATCATAGCTGCCACTGATTTTTATTATTTAATATAACAAAGTAGCTGATAAGGGACTTAAATATTGATTTATGTTAGACCACTATGCCACATAATGGTTGTCATGTTATCGTGCACATAAGTAAGCAAAAAAGAACTACAGGATTTAAGAAGGAAGGCTTTATCCAGAACTCAAGTAGTTTACAACACACAAGGAAACAACTCACGTTTGTTAAGGCATATTACCTAGTTTATCTCTTCTTTGATCAGAAAAATAAAAAATAATTTCAGTTCACTGTGAAGGTCACATCCATGGGAACAAACTGGTTATGACAATGCTTCTGATTTTTAGAGAAATATTCAAATCAGAACAGCTCATGGATTTTTACATGCTTGTATAGGTAACCTTCTCTAAGCCTGCTAGTGCATTTAAAATTAACGCTTGGTATGGTAATACAGCACTTGTTATAGCAGAATTGCATTTATATGGTTTGATTATTATCTACCCAAACCATCTAGCAAAATCAGTTTATGCAATAATTTACATTTTACTCCATGCAGATCATCTGTGCTCAGTTGCATTGAGTTGTCTTGTGCTTTTGCAGGCCGCCGGTACAGCATGTAGCTCTAAATGATCTAAGATGGCACACTCCCAGCAATTCATCACAAGTACAGCAGGGTTCTCAAATCAGAGTTCAGATATTACACTTGTCATAAGTTTACTGGAAGAAGTTTGCCAAACGCAAATAAAACAGTGTCTGCTGTCATCTGCTGTCAGAAATTACTACTGATCGAGGCAAAGCTTTGCTTTAACCTGATGAGGTACAGGGGTAACTAGGTGCAAGTACACTACCCTTTGCTGATTTTCTCATTAGGGCTGAGAGAGCCTTTAGGAATGCCATTTAAGCCATAAGAAAATGTGCTCACATCAGCAGCCCATCAAGGTGCTGTCATTGGAAATTGTGTTTAGCGCGTGAGCCTGGCCACTTTCAAGGTCCTTCCAAAGTATCTGGGGAGATGCACTTAATCACAAATTTATCTAACTCGTTTTTAACCTGCTGGTGCTGCATCCAATGTCAAGAAGTCCCAGAGGCTTGTTATCTGGCTGGCATTATAAATTGAGCAACGGTTTCAGAAAACCATCAATGTTAACTCTGGGATGGTTTGTAACTGTAACTGCTATTTCAGAGTTTAGGATTAGGCAAGTAGGCTCTGGTTGTTTTGTCCTTAAATACATTCCTTACGTTTATCTATACTTGGACTCCTCTGCCTCCTTTTTACCCTTTTACTTTGGGTTGAGAGATCCTTATTGAGTTTCTCACTGTTATCAAAGCATTTGACTACCTAGTAGAGCTCAGTGTCATCCACAAGTCTGGATATTTCGCTGCTTTGTTTCCTGCCTAGTCATCAATAGGACTGGCTTTATGCCACAGCTTCAAGGAACCCATTCACCCCTTCCCTCTAGCTGCCTGGCACAGCAGCAGTTTGGAGTGACAGGTTGTACACCCTGGCTAGGAGTTTTGCAGTCTCACAGCTAAATTCATTCAGGACTTTCAAGTGATGACATTCAATCACTTGAATGCCATCACTTGTTTAATCATGTCTGTCTAGTGTAACTCAAACTGACCTTGTTCCTCTGACCAGTCTCTGTTGAAGGGCACACATGTAACATCTCCAGTACTTTCTGGAAGAGAGGATAATGGGTAATGCAGTTACTATTTTGTCTGGCACTGGCGTATTATCCCCAAGTGCCCTTTTACACCTGTATCACTGAGTGGTCCTACTGATTCCCAGGCTGCTTTTCTGCTTTTGAGGAATGCAAGTGTTTGCTATCAGCTTGATTACACTTTCCAAGGTGGTCTGCAAATTGTTTCAGCCCTCCCCATATTTTGCTAACACCTGTCCTGCCCCATTTGGATATACTGTTATACTTCATGCTATTAAATGGTGACCTTTCCTCATAGCATTTCTGTAGTTTCCTTGTAAAACCGTTGTCCTGGGTTCAGCAGTAGCAGTCATTTTTCTCCTCCTTAGTAGCTGGTGCAGTGCTGTGTTTTTGACTTTCAG